>JASCZI010090635.1:209659-221776 GCA_036250425.1 Stylosanthes scabra | reverse complement strand
TAATTCCACCATATTCTTTGATAAGTGCAGACATAATTCCACTAGGCCCTATACCAGCACCCTGCAAGGTATCAATCAATGACTTAGCTGGACCCGAAACATGGCGGTGAGAGCGAAGGCAATGCACCTTATCAGGTGGAACCAATTCATGGTTGTGCTCCTTGACAAATGAAGAAACAACCCATCTGCCAGAAGCATGAATTTTCACAACCAACATGGCCTTGCAACCAACACGAGTTTCAACACGAGGCCTTTTGACTCTGCCATCAAGAGAATTCTTCTCCTTCTCCATACGGAAACCTTCCTTGGCGCACACGAAAGACCTCTGAATTATAGCACCATCGCGTCTGGAGCGACGAGACATGCTCACCCTCGTACTAAATCCAATGCGCCGAGCATAGGAATTATAGAACGCCTTAGCAGCCTCTTCTGATTCAAATTCCATACCCTGATAAGGTTCAAGATTTGTGTCCCCTGTAGGAATTTGAGGTCCAACATTGACAGCTACATTATTGGTAGTGGCAGTAGAAGCAAAAACATTGTCAACACTGATATAGTCATCATCATCTTCAACACGGTGCTCAATATCAATACCACCATCATCACCCAAACCAATCATATCAAATTCAATGACCTCATTAGCCGGATTCAGAGATTCAAACTCCATTGGAAAGCCCCAACAACTCAAGTAGCATCAAAGCCGCATAAAGACAACAACTTTATTGAAATATTACAAAGTAGAGGGGGCAAAAAGCAAATGGGCCTAAATGCTAAAACCAACAGGTACCAAAAATATTCCAGCAATTCAAATCAGGGTCACCGTCATCATTAAGACCACAATAACAATAATCACAATGAATCATGTGCATGGATGATGCAGTTCCAGGTCTAAGATACCATCAAATACACGATTAAAATAGCTACAAATGAAGTATGCTGAAGATGGAACATGCAAATGGCGAAAAAAATATGAAAAGAACAAACCCGGATTGTAGAATGGAAAAAGGAGGTGCTTTGTTGAAGTAGAATGAGTGCCAAGAGAGGAATTAATAATGGGTGGAAGCAAAGTTGGGTTTTTTTTGGGGGTTAAGAGAGTAGTAACAAGAAATTAGTAATAGTAGAAGGAAGTAACGAAGCTCTACGGTTTGAAGTAGTAGAAGAGTTGGAAAATAGAGTGATGAGAGTGAATTAGTGTGAATGGAATAGGAGTAGAAGAAGAATGGAAAAGTGTGTTTGGAAAAAGAAGAAGATGAGTTGATGACTTTGAACTTTGTTTTGATTTGCAGTTTATCTGATTCTGAGGAAGAAGCGTACGGAAGGAGAAACATTTTTAAGAACTTGGGATTTTCTATAAATAATTCTTAATTTTACATCAAAATTAGAAACAAAATTAACTATAAAATATGTATTAAAATATAAAACTAAAAATATTATTTATACATCAAAATTAATTATTAAAATCAGTTAGTATATTTTAGTCTATATTATATTTTACAAGTACGGTTGAATAATTAATTTTTTTAATAAATATTAAAAAATTAATAATTAAATTATAAACTATTAACCGTACATCTTTATAAACATAAAAAGTAAAGTTAGTTACTTAAAAAAAAATTTAGGGAGCGTATAATTTGTTAGCTAATAAGTGGTGGATTTTTTTTTAAATAAATAAAAAAAATTCAAAATTTACACAAATGGGCGCGGATACACGAATTTACGAAAATAAGCACTCTTTACTTATCTCGGGATCAATGGCCCCGAAATGAAGTTTATACGTATCTCGGGGTCAGTGGCCCCGAGATATGCTATTTCATGTTAGATTACACGTATCTCGGAGCCACTGACTCCGAGATAAGTAAATAGTGCTTATTTCGTAAATTCGTGTATTCGCGCCCATTTGTGTAAATTTTGAATTTTTTATTTATTTAAAAAAAATCCAATAAGTGGCCAATAGACTTTTTTTTTTCTCTTTTCTTTTACCATCTATTATTTTTCTAATTATACTCATTTGCTCCTAATTAGTCCCCTAATATTAATTTTGTAACATTACTCTACTAAAAATTAATTTTTTTGTTTACACTTTCTCTTATTTAAATGAATGGATGGAATAAGAAAATGAAAGTGAAATGTTTTAGTAAAATACAATCCTATTTTAAACATTTTTGGAGGTTATTTTTCTGTTCACATTTTTAAATATAAATATACATTAATACTGTTTTGCAAATTATTATTTTATTTCGATAATTTTATTGTATTTCTTTCTTTTTCAATTTTGTCCACAGAACATGACATACAATAATGATTTGGACTTTGGATATATTGGACCACTCATGTGATTTGATAGAATTATCTTTAAAAACTAATACATACAAAACTAAATCTCATCTATCTATAAATAATCTATAATTGTGCATAACGGAAATATACACATCGTTTGTTACAATTTACAAACACACTTACAAACGTGTATATAGGAAGATGTTCGGGTGTTCCGAAATATCAAATGTTCCATTATTTTTAACCGTTGATTTTAATCATAAAATCGTTGATCTTAATAAAAAATATTTTATTATTAAAATCAATTCAAAATCAATGATTAAAAACACTGGAACACCTAATACCTCGAAACACCTAAACACTTTACTATATTATATAGTATCATTTTGAAGGGGATAATAAATTAAAAAAAAAAAGGAAACCATGCTTTAAAAAATTATAAATAATAGAGGTAGCTCCAATCCTTAAAAAAATATCTAAATAAGAAGCATAGCAATGAATACAAAATTTAAGCAACAAGCCACATGAAATAGGTTGACCAAAGTGTGACTGCAACTGAAGCCAAAATATATGTCCATAACATGATCACCGAACATTCACTTTCACCAGCTCCAAACAACTGTGCAATGGTTGCTGAAAAAACAATGAAAAAGTAAATTCCAAGTAACATAACTAACTAAGTAATGTGAATTATTAAGCGTTTCAGGTATATCATAATTTACGGTAGTCTCGTTGATTTTAATTGGTTTTAGTATTTGCATTACTTTTCTCATGAAAATCAACAGTTAAGATCAATGAATTATCGTAAATTATGATATACCTGAAATATTTCCATGCAATTTATATAGAGATTAGAAGTATGAGATTAGAACATTGATTATACATACCTATAGCCATAGCTGGTGGAAGTGCATATTGAAGAAGCAGCATAAACTGATATAAGGGATCTGCTGGCACCAAACCCAACTTTGCAGCCCATTGAATAATCAAAACTCCCAAAATTGGCAACAAAATGTATCTCACTATCAAAATTCCTATAGTTGTCCAAAATGGCGTTCGTGCTCCCTTTAACCCTGTGACATTCATCAATTGAAATTGAGATTCATTTATAATCCACATTCCACAAATATTAAGAAGAACAACACAACTAACATTGGATATAGTTTTACCTTTAAGGAGATTTGCACCCATAATAAGGGTGATGGTTGGAATTGCTGCTTCACTGCATATAACAATAAGATATTGTAAGGAAATAAAGCTTTGCTGAGATAAATGTTTCTCTTGTATTTGTAGGCATGTGAATGAGTAATATGTGATGGTTTTGATTCTGTTTGTTTTGAGCAACAAAGTTTTGAAGAACTTCAAACTTATCAGATAAGATCATGCAGATTTGGTTATTAGTAACTTGAAAATTTAAAAGATGAAGTTTTGAGATGCATACCCCACCATGGTAACAGAATCTTCAACCACATGAAGTGGAGCATCGCTGCCAATCATGAGATTTCGTAGCGGCGCAACTACCCCAACAATGAATCCAACAATCTATATATGGAACTTCAAAGGTCAGTTATATGGATCAAACGACATTATAATGCCTTAACAATTGTCATACTTTGTCTCTAAAATCATTTCACCAAAAAGCAGGATTTTGCTTCTTATTATCAAATGATTTTAGAGACATGATCATTGATCTCATATCATGGATGAACAATGTATCATTTCATACCGCTCCAAGAGTTGCAGGTGAAAACACGGCTTTGATATTCGAGTTGAGGAAAACTGCTTTGAATTTTTGCTTTATTTTATCTGTCATTGATACCTGCAATAAAGCACCCAAAAAATGTTTGGAATTAGTACTATTCTTGTCATAATGAAATTCTGCAAAGCAGAAAAGTTTGTGATAATGTAAACATGTTTAGCAGTACTACACTAAGGGGTTATAAAGTTTGTAGAGATTTCATTGAAGATCATAGATTCATTCAAATTACTGTTGTTTGTCCAGATCTGAATCCACTTTTCAATTTCCAATTTCCATGTCACAAAAGCCTAGTACAGTTAATGTGATAAGTATCTTCCAAGAGGAGTAGTTTGTCACCACCTTAGATTCATCTCCAGCTTCTGTGGAAGAAAGTAGTTGGTTGTATGCATCATCCTCTTTCCCCGGATACTTCGACGGCGACTCTACCGAGCCTTCCTCAGGGAAAGGCCCTAATAACTCCCCTGAAGCATGTATGGAATGAATGGAATGAAAACTTGCAGTACTTTGTCTGTGATATTTACTTGCTGAAACCCTCATTATGTTATAAACATAACTCCATATATAAACTGCTCCAATCTACAGATCATAAACAAACAAAACATCAATTAAGTCCCAAATTAATCTATTAATATATGATAAGAACAGATAAAGATGCTACATACAGCCATAGAAAGTGAAGCATATGCCATCCCATATTTGTAGCAGACATCAGGATCACCAAAAGGGCTACCTTTATCTTTGCATATAGCTGGGATGATGATTATAGGCAAGTTTCCTAAGTTTCCTGTTCTTACAGAATGCAGAATTCAAGATTTCTCAGGTCAATTACTGTTAATACCTTTATATTACACAAATTAACTGAGTTTGGAGGGTTACTAATTAGTAATTACTATACCTGCAGAACAGACACCAATTATCAAACCTTCTAGGTTTTTAGGAGCCCTTGTGATCTTGACTAGGATCCATCCCAAAATTGACCCTATGATAAATGTGATGAGAATGTTCACTGGCATAAACCACCTTTAACACAAGAAAAAAACATGAATTAGAAGAAATCCTCCAACAAAAAAGGAACATCATAATGGATCAATAATATAACTAACTAACTACTCACAGTGTAACAAAATTCTCAAAAGTTATAGTATCTGCCAAATTTCCACCAACCAGTGCAGGATTGAACACATAATGCACAAGCTGTTACCAAATAATAAACACTCTTGTCATCAGTAATTACCGAAAGTCCAGTGACTAATCTCTCAGATACTACAGGCAAAGTGGCAAGCTTATTTCCCATCTTCAAGGGAATCAAACCCGAAAGAGATGGTTAAGGAGCACATAGCCTCGTCTGTGTAAAGAAGGAAGTTAAGTAACTTACATGATTAACTTGAATCCTTGCTTCTTTTCCCAACAAGTTGACATTTTCAAGAGCAAGAAACAATCCAACTGCACTGATTAATAAAACTTTGAGGACAGGCATAGAAGCAACATAGAAAAGGTTGAGAAGCCCCATCCTGATTCAGCTATACACAGAAAAGGAAGCTTCAATGAACAAATATATAAAAATGCATATAAGAAACAGGGAACACGTTCACCACGTGAAAGGGAAAAAACAAAAAATAAGAAGAAGAAGAAAACAATAGAATATAGATGACTACCTGTGTGGTTTGAACATAGAAAGAGGTATTCACAACTTGATTGTAGAAAAGAAAAAACCGTAACCAAATAGTTTGATATATATGATGATGATGATGATGCCTAATTGGCTATTGCACCAACCAACATATATTCGAAGGAAGATTATTGGTCACAAAAAACAAGAAAATAAAAGCTTAAAAACTATACACTTCCCGGAATGATGGAATCCTATACTATGCTGTGAAAAAAAAAAATAAAAGAATAAAACAAAAATGGTAAATTATTAACTTTGTCCCTAAAAATATGAGAATAATATATGTCGATACATCCATTTTAATAAAAAAAAAATATTTTATTATTGTGATTTAAATTTTATGTGCTAAAGTTAATTATTTTTGTAATTGAAACGTGGTCTATTAATTATTAAGTATAAAAATATATGAATTGATATCTTAATACGTAGATATCTAAATTCCTGTTAACTTCACATAAAATTGTCAATTTAAACTGTTAAATAATTATTTAATTAAATATGTTAAATCATTTAGCGCTTCTTAACAAATAATTTCACATGAAGTCGGTATTCAACTTATTATTATTATTATTATTATTATTATTTTGTTAGCTTTCCAGAAACGAACGTTTGAAAAGATATGCACCATACATATGTTTATATACTCAAAATAGGCAAAAATGTGGTTTTTTTTCAGAACATTTATTATTAATTAAATTATTGCCAATTTTTAAAATAAGTAAATTAAATTTTATATTTACACCAATATGTAATTTTTAAATTATTTATACTTTTATATTTTATTATTTATTTTGTTGCCACAACAAATGAAATAATTATATCTAAACAACGGATATGTAGACATAGTTTTTCTCTTATATTTCATTTGTATTTTGCAATAAAAATAAAATAAGTAAGGGTATAAAAATGAAAATAATTTTAGAAATTCATATATTGTAAATATAAAATTTTATTTATTTATTTAAAAAAATCCTTAAATTATAAGTGTTATAATCTTTGGAAGTATTAAATTAACACAATCACATATGAATAACCAATTTGTATACAATCACTATAAATGGATATATATTGTAAATTATTCCAAAACATACTAATTTATAGTGATCATATAAGAGTTGAGTCGAATACTAATTCATCAGGATCTAAACTATAATAATTAAATTAACTTAGAAATGAGGTGAACTTCGAAGTTAATAGTGATAAAATAATTTAAGTGAGGGTGTGTATAGTGGCAATAATGGCAATGATGATTGATTGATTTAATTTATTTGAAGGGGGCCAACCCGTTGTTTAGGGTTACTTTTTTCCAACTAAGGCAATGGTAACAACTAATTAATAAGGGTGATTATTGTTGTTCTTTATAAAAAGATAAACTTAAACTTGATTGTGATGTATATTATTGTTGGCCCCTAAAGAGTACCACTACCCACGAAGAACATGATGAAACTAATTCATTCGTACTTTTTGTTTGGTTGTATCCACCAGCTCTCTTAATTAACTTCAATAAAGCAATGAAGAAATCATTGATGCTCACTTGCTCAGTCAATCTATTATTTATGTTTGAAAATCATGCTTTGGTAAAACCATCAATTAATCAGTGGTGGTGGTTCAAACTCACATTTCATCTATAGTACTATTAATCATGCTTTTTATTTTTTAATTCCATGCATTATATGAATCGATAATCACGTTTTTTAGTACTATTAACATTTTTTATTTGAATTTATTGAAAATCAAGACATTAGGTGAACATTATTAGGTTATTTTAAATAGTTTATTTGAATTATATGAATAATTTTTTTATAATAATATTATACGTATAAATTGTATTCACACAAATTTTTCACTTTGAATATAATAACATTATTAGGATCATTTATTTGCTGAGAAATTCCAAATTTCTCTCAATCGTGTCAGGACTTAGCTATAGGAGACATAAACATTTAAAAAAGAAAAACAAAAAATTAATTAATTAATATAACTCAATATATTATTTATATATATGTTTATAAAATTGTAGTGGATAAAACCATAAAAAAATAAGCTCCAATAATTTAAATATATTAAAATATATTGGCCACTAAAAATAGGCAGGAGAAAAAAATGCCACTCAACATATTATTGTGAGATATGTGCATCATCTTGACTTCTAAAATTGCAAACATTATTCTTTATATGAATCCTTAAAATTGTAAAAAATATTCCACTTATTCTTATGTCACGTTAAGTGAGATATCAATAATTCAATATATATGAAAATTATATTATAAAGATATTTAAGTGTCTTCTAATGAGAATATTACACATTTAGAAATGTATCTCTCTCATAATAATAACATTAATTACACATCAGATTTTAATAGCATAAATTAATAATTAAAATTTAATTAAAGTATCTATCCTCACTAGAAGATATTCTAATATCTTGAAAAAACCTCACCTAATATATATCGTATAGTATTTCATTATATGTATATCATTTATTAGATAACATGCTAACAAATCACTTAATATATCACCTTAATAAAATACTATCAACTAATCATTCAAAAACAAATTGACTAATAATAGAATAAATTCTTAAGATTAGAATTATATATATATATATATATATATATATATATAATATTAAAGTTTTTTCTTTTTTCGTATATATAATGATGAGAAAATTTTATTATATATGATATGATGAGAGGGAGAAGAAGCCGGACCAGGTAAACCCTAATAATAATAATAATAGTAAATGTGATGCAGAAGTCCATAGAAACACGACAATAACTTGATATTTGATAGATATAGACATAAGGGGTTTAGTAGTATAAGACAAAGCCAAATCGCTTGCATTGCAATAATTTTGAAACATGCATGCAATCCATTTTTTTTTCCATATTTAATTTATTTGCAACTTTACCACTAGCTAGCCTCCTTTTTTGAAAAATAGAAAACAAAAATCATAAGAATTTAAATTTATCGTTAATTCGAATGTGATTGATTTGTATTTTAATTTGCAACAATATTAAGTAATTAACAAAAATTCAGTCAACATCAGCCAATAATTTAAATTGGATATTTGATTTTTTTAAGTTTCAGATCATCTATATATTCTTTTTAAGTTTCAGATGTTCTATTTCTAAAAATATTTTGCATGTTCTGCTAATTTTCATTATGAATGTTCTATAAATAATAATTACGGATATTCTATTTTTTTAACTTATTATTATTTAGAAAAATATTAGTTACCTATATTTTTTCAATATAACAAACTAAAATGTTTAGATTCAAATATATATTTTATTGGAATATATAAATATATTATATTTGGATGAAATAAATTAAATAATTTAAGTTGATTGTGTTTACACTTTATTAATAAAATAGTATTATTTCTGATTTTTTTTTTGTATGAACCGCAGGAATCCACATCTTCTACTCACGATTAACTTTATGAATCCAATTATTGAATCATTTTAATATTATGTTAATAGTAGTCAAAGTGTTAAACTTATCAAATTTTAAAATATTGGATATCAAAAGATCACATATATCATATTTGTAGTATAACATTTACTTATATTTTTAAAATTATATAATATACAAAAGAATAAAGTTTTTTTTTTGCAGGGTAAGAATAAATTAAAGAATTATGATTAGATATTAAATGAATATTAAATTTATTTTAATAATTTTTATTAGATCACATGGATATATATTAGTCTCGATATATACCCTACCTCTTGGCATTTTGCAAGAATAATTAGATCAAACCTTCTTTATTGTTGATAGTTAATTGATAGTTTTAAGAAATTGGAAAACAAACTGAATTCAGTTTTTCTTGAATGTTCTTTGCCCTTCCACATGGATTGTTCATAATTCAGTGATGGTGATTAAAAGGAATACCATCCACGCACTTGGCTGCCTTCTACTGAACAAGAGAAATGTTATCTGGCCGAAGCTTATATTATCAAACATTTAATAATAATAATAACTATGAAATCTTTTAATTTTATAGTCATAATTTTGTATTCAAATTCTTAGACTAATATTTGTATTTTTAATAATGAGTGATATGAAAAATCAAAGGAATCAATTCAAGTACAACAATTACAATATCAATATATATGTTTCAATAGCGTATAAAACTCTCTTGGTAAAAAAAAAGTGTTTTCCTCTTTAGACATATCTAATCATGATTCATTTAGCTTATCGCAATCAAGCATACTAATTGCAAAATATAAGCATGATACGCATTAATAACCACAAAATTAGTACATTAAAAAATCATTTGCCAAAATTTTTTTTTAAAAAAATCCCCCTCCCTTTTCCCCCTTTTTACCTTTTCTTCATAATCCATTATTATCTCAAGTCCATGGTGTGTGGTCCTCTGGACGAATAACTCAGTCTGACTGATCCCAACCTTTCTAAGAGGGGCCAAAGTACTGGTCAAGTGTGAACTGTGATCCATTTATCTCAAGTAGTCCATGGTATGTGGACGAATAACAACCTAACATATTTTACTTTTTAATTAAGTTTGATTGATTTAGTGATTAGTATTACTAATTTATTTAAATAAGTATCGAAAGTTCGAATATCGTTTTATATAAGCAGTAAATCAGTAATTCATTGATCAGCAATTTATTTTTAAATGAAGTTTTGATTCTCGACGAATTTTTTTTAATTTACTGAACTGAGGGATACCATGAGACATGATTAGTGACAAATTCAAAAAATTTAGATCGCGGTGAAAATTATATATAAAGATAAAATAAAAAGTTAATATGAACATTTAAAATTTAAAGTATATTAATTAAGTTTTTAATCAATTAATTTAATTAACCTATCAAACATCATATTAAATTAAAAGTAGTTTCTTCTCGTTTTAATGTTTTATAAATATTGCATTTCTAATAACATAATTTTTTCTTACACAATAAATAAAATTTTTTTTTGATATATGGGGCAAAACATTTTAACATCCGTGCGTGCCAGGTTAACAAAAAATATTTTATTATTTTATTCTTTTTCTAATAGAAAAAAATACTTTTTTTTTTTCAAAAGTAGTTGTATTATATTTTATTGCTATAAAAAATAAATATATGAAATTAAATAGAAATTAAATAGTGGATCCAAACTTGAACAACAAAAAAAAAAAATAAAAGTGGGGATTCCACAAATAAAACATTACGAAATTAAGGCTATCTTAGAAGGGAGAAGTAGACGAAGAGAAAGGGGATTAGGTCATGGAGAATGATAACGGCGAAATTCCAAATTCAGCTCGGTTGCTAAGGAGATAAGGGTGCTCGAAGAAGAAGTTGTGTGCTCAAATTTTCTTTGGTTGCAATCTAACCAAAGCCTCCATAGAGTAAAGGCAACTAAGCTCGCTTGTTTTCGTCTCTGAAGTCTATGTCGCAGAACCTCCATCAAATTCAACCACCAACTCCAGAAGATTGAGGGAGCAGAGGAATCTAATGGTGGAAAGGACCCAATTTGATTCCAAACGCCAACAACTAACAGGCAAAAAATTTACTCTTCAGCCTCTGTCTAACAGAAAGTCCATCATATAAAGCCTTTCAGAGGAATACCTGTTAGAAAATTTTATTTTTTTAATATATTTTGTGGGCTATATACATATATATAATTAAGTATAATAGCCTAGTATAAATAGAAGGAAGTTCTACGGTGGCCTGATGTTGGGTGGCCAAAGATGACTATTGATTGACTGACTTATAACTGTTTGACATGTGGCAGATTTAGTTACCCTTTACTGTATTAACTCACTAGTTGACAAAACAGTGGAATAATGGAACGTTTGGTAATTGGAATGAATGATGGCAAAAACGAGAATCGCATGGTCTGCACTCTCGAACGAAGATTTTAATATGTGATAAAGATAATAAATTAGTTTTAAATTATCTTTGCATTAAATTCTTTAATTTCTATTTTATTTTATGCTCTTTTGTTATAATGTTTATATATTTGTGAGATATGTTCTTAAATTTTTAAGAACATTTTCCGTGTGGATTACATTAGTAAAACACTTAAATTTAACAAAAAAAAATTTAATTAAAAATGATATAAAATAGAAAAAAAGCAATGTAAGAAATAATTATTATTGAAATGTTATATATGATCATTTTAATGGAGATCTTTAAATAATATAATATTTGAAATTTCATGGAGCCATAATATTTGCTTTTTCTCTCTTTAATGCATTTGTTTTTTTATTTTATATTCTCTAAAAACTTATTTGATTGAATTTCCATATAAAGATATTTTTTCAAGTAATTTTTTTAAAAATCTTTTAAAAAGGTAAAAGTTATTTTATATTTAGATCGTAGAAATATTTTTTATTTATCTATTATATTTGGCTATGATAATATAAAAATATTTTTGATTTATTTACTATGTAAAAATA
>JASCZI010090635.1:187420-199162 GCA_036250425.1 Stylosanthes scabra | reverse complement strand
ACCCCCCCCCCCCCCCCCCCCCCCCCTCCTCCAAGCTTTAATATATATATATGACAACTAACCTTGTTATGAATCAATTGGTTGGATGGCTTTCTAACAAGCTACACTTCCGGGTTCGAATCTCATAGATTCATTTGTTTTCTTTTTCCCCCTCTCTGTATTTTACTTGCTCATACCAAAATATTTTACTTTTTCAGAACATATTAAATAAATGGTGTATTTACTAATTTATTTTAAGTACATATATAAAAAATATTAGAAAAACTAATATATATATATATATATATATATATATATATATTCTTTATAATAATAAAGAATTCAAATGGATGTGTTTATTAAAATTACTTTTAGTCGTAAATGATATTAAAATATAAAAGTATTATTTCCAGTAAAACTTTCCATCTTTTTGGCACTTAAATTTTTTTTATTAAAATTAATTTTAAAAAAAAGCTAGATACATACTATCATGAAGAGGGTGAATGATGAATAGAGTAAAAATTGTCTTGATTTAATTATTGTATGGAGAATTTATTATTTTATATTTATTAAATTTTTAAGATAAAGTTAAATATTTATATAGTAATAATCTCTCCATCTTAAAACTCACCAAGAAACTAATGTCGTCAAACATATGAACAATATTTGTGTTTTCAAACTTTTAATTTTCGATCCCTCTTTATAAAATATTTGTATTTGGACATACACAAAAATGCTTGGATCCGCCACTACTTCCAATCATATTTTCGGCCCCCGCATAGTTAGTTTTCTGGATCCACCCTGGTTTCTGGCAAGAATGTTTTGTCTGCGCAACTGTGCATCTCTGGTTTTCTACATATTTACCTCCCTTCCCCATCCCTAGGAAAGTAATAACTTGTGACTACATGTGGGTTTTAAGGCATCAATCATCATTTAATGTGAATATGTGATTTAGGTTGAACAATATTTGAAAACGGTTTTCTACTTTCTTGTAATGCAAAAAATATTCTTCCTTTAGGTTGCTTTGAGGGAAGAATTAAACTGACACACTGTCATTATCAGTTTATCACTGTGATCTCTGTTGTTATGATGTGTTATTTTTCATTGATGATTCCATGCAGTCTTCAGCACCAGGTAGAGCACGTCGAGATGCTGCAGCACGCGCTATGCAGGGTTGGCACTCACAACGTCTACTAGGCAATGGTGAAGTTGGTGACCCCATTATTAAGGTCTGGTGCAATTCTGAAGTTGTGTGATTAATTGACGTTTTCTTATTGTCCTTGTTTTTACGTTGTACACCGAATAATTGTTTAATACTTTTGTTTTTCTTAGGATAGGAATTCTGTGTCTATGCAGAAGCGTGAAAAACAGCAGCTTAAAAGCATCAGTATGGCCCTTCATCCCATTGCTATCTTTCACAACATAATTGTAGTTTTACTTTTTAAATGATTCTCTCAGTATTTGATTCCCTTCACTTTGGCTCAGACTTACTTAAACGCAAGAAACCATCATATATGGACAATGCAGTCAAAGCTGCACGTAGTAAACTGGCTAAACCACAGTAAGAAACAGTTACTTCATTTTTTACAGATCTATTTATCATTTGTGCTGGGCTTGCTACTTATCTATTTGTATGTTTAATGGTTGAAATGTGCTGCCAGCCTATTCTTGGCACTTTAGTTCACTTGCTGACTTGCCTGCCTGTGTTGATATATGTGGCTGGTAGATTGGACACAGCTGTGATTGATATTGGACCTTCTGCTGATTGGGTAAAAATCAATGTGCAAAAAACTGTAAGTTGCTTATCTTATGTTCAAGTTCAAGTAGAATATATTTTTTATATGCAATTTCCTATGCAATTGAAACTTTTGTGTGCAGAAGGATTGTTTCGAGGTGTATGCTTTAGTTCCTGGCCTACTGCGAGAAGAGGTAATACTATATATTATGAATTTTAATGTTAAAAACAAAATGATAGACTACACTACTGCAACTACGGTGAGGATAATCATATATACTTTCTGCTATCAGGTGCGTGTTCAATCAGACCCAGCAGGACGTTTAGTTATTAGTGGTGAGCCTGAGCATCCCAATAATCCTTGGGGTGTAACACCTTTCAAAAAGGTATATTTCCCCACCTTTTTCAACAATAAGGATGTCTTGGCTTTATTGTTTTATGGATTACTGGTGTTGTTTCATGTTTTCAACCTTGGTGGTGCTAAATGTTATGTTTGCTTTCATATAAATATTAAATTCCTTATATTGGTGGTTCATGCTCACTTTCTTTTGGTCTTTCTTACCCAAGTAGGCAAGTACCACTGGATGCTTTGTAATTGTTGTAGCAAAAGGTTTTCTGAGACATACATTCTTTATATTGAATTCAGGTTGTAAGCTTGCCCTCAAGAATTGATCCTCATCAGACATCAGCAGTGGTGACTCTGCATGGACAGTTGTTTGTTCGTGTCCCTTTCGAGCAATCAGAATAGTGGTTCCTTTACCATTGATTTACCTTAGATAGTTGACTGGGAAAACCATTTAGAGGAATGGCTTCAGCTTCTTCAGACTTACCCCCCCAATTGGTAGCTTAGCACAGTAAATAATATTTTATGTTTGGGATATTTAAAAGTCATCATTAATGATTCTTCTCTAGCAATTCCAGTTCGACCATGTTAATACCAGAATAGTTAGTTAGGAATCTCTAATTGATGAAGAACATGTCATTATATTGGCAACTTGGGCGATGAGAGTAATTAAGCTGTTGATAGTTAGTTTTCTGCAACCTTTGCGATGAATTTGCTGCATTTGCTACTTGCTTTACTCACTCATCAATTGGCAGGTTTATGTGCAATTTTTCTGATTTGAAAAGAGTGTTTGGTAGGGGAATGAAAAGTAGGCTTTAATGCTTTATATCATCAGAAGCGATTTTTAGCCGTTGATCTTATATATGATTAAAATCAAAGGCTAAAAAACACGGCAACACATAGTTTCATGTTTCCTATATTATAAACTTTCAAATACGAGTGTGTGAAATGCTTTTATTACTTTGTTTCTATTTTATTATTTGGTAATTTTTCTGGATAAATTAAGTACCATTCTTGGATTTGAAAAACATTCTTCCCCTAAAAGGAGCTTTCTTTATGAAAGAAATATATGTTTACAAATCAATGTACTTTTGATGGTCAGCATTGAAAGCGTGCAAATTTTGAATTTCTGTTTTTCTTTTTGACTTGAACATTTAGTATCATCGTTGAACACATGACTAAAATCAAGCTACACACATATATATTGATTATGCGTCGTTCTTCTTTTTCAGTCACCTTGTGATAAATGAGATTAGATTTTCACCTTGTGATGAATGAGATTAGATTTTAATGTTGTTTAGTCAAAGTTTATATCGTGGGGGGAGATCGAAAGGAGAAAAAGAAGGAAGCTTGCTCAATGCTAACTCATATTTCAGTTTTTCTTTTTGTTTTTAGAAGTCTAATTATCGATCGATCACTTGTTATTTATTGACTTTTTATGCCTCCATGACTCCATGAAATATGTGCTTGATTTTCATTTAGGGATATAATTGTTAGGAAGTGTTTTAGATACACCATATATTTAATCTAAAATGTTTCTTATATACATGCGTGTGCATGTATGTACATATATCCTCTTGAAGCTTCAAGATGGTGATGTTATCCATTAAGAATTTTAAAATCGTAATGTGTGAAATAAATTAATACGTACACTGATTATTACATTATTGTTTATTATTAATCAGTAATATGATAATAATTTGAACAAAACACAAGTGATAAAGTCGGTGAAATAAACTCATATGTTGGATTTTTCACAAATACTTAAATAAACGTTTATCGTTATTAAATGGATTTAAACTCTTACTGGTGACAATTTCTTGTTTTATAAGGTAATAGGACAAGCCTTGTCCAATAATATTAGTCAGCAAGATAACCTCCTCCAATATTTATTTAAGAGAAAAACCAATTGTCAGGTTTTTTTTATTTTTTTAAATTGTTTTCATGAAAGTTACGTAGTATCAGCTATTAAGATTTTAAAACACCGCCACTTACGTAGTTTATTTTCGTGTTCCATATAGTACAAATACGTGTGGTTTTGGCACGTATTGGAATTATGCAACAATCATTTTAGTGTTTTGGACCCAACAATAATAATTATCCATAATTAAGCACACGCAACATTGATGATTATTCTTACCCTCTAAGTAGACTTAATTATTCGAAGTTACAAACTAAACACGTACAACACCAGTTCTATGGTGCTAATTTAGAAGACGGCACAATATTCAAACGTTTATTTTTGCATGTCAATTTTTCTAATTTAAATATGTGATGTTGAAATGGGTAACCGTTATAAACACAAACTTGAAATAACTTGTGTTGGCGGCTGAAAGTGTAAATCTTTGATTTCTTTCATAAATTAAATTTGACACAATAAGGCTAAGGTTGTTAGGATAGGTGAGAGGCCAAGAATTGATCGTTACTACAAACGGCATATTCATTATCAACTAACCAAAAAGATTTTTGTCCGAAACATGTGGCACTTCTTGTTATGCACATATAAATTTGATGGCCAATTCTCATACAATAACTTTTGTTCATCTACCTATCTCTCTCTCTCTCCCTATAGCTATCATATTTAGTTTAGTTAGTTTAGTTAGTCTACTTCCTGTTTCATGAACTTGTACAACTTTAGTTATTGTTCTATATTTGTTTCCTATTTAATAATTTGTTGATCGATAATGTTCTGATGAAGTGGAGTAAGCAAACACACTTTATCTCTATAATATTTGAAAAATTAATCATTAAACTTTCAGTCTCACGAATATCTTGGTATACACCAAAAATATACATTTTGGTGAAGTGGTGTATGATGAATAATAAGATACGTACGCATGATTTTTGTTGAAACATTTTGTTGAAACATTTACGTTCATGTCATTTGTTTGACTTATTAAGATTTAAGATAACATAATTGGTTATATCTAGAAAATTAAGCTAATTAAAAACCCTTAATTAGAGAGACCTGATGAGCTCATACATCTTGTGGAAAACCTATATACATATATAGAGAGACCATTACATATTTTTTCACTAAGGAATATTATACTCATCATTTTTTATTTATGCTGTAATGATAATAAATACCTTTCTTTTACAATTAAGTTGACTGTGAGAATATTTATATAAATAAATATTATAATTTATCTAACGATAATAGAAGAGCATATATTAATTTTATGTGCCAAACAAAATAAGCACACAATTTATTTTTTGTTTATTATATTTTTTGGTTGTCTTGGTGTCTTACAGATTATAGGGTCCAAATGAAAGTAATCAATAATTTATAAGGTGGGTGATAAAGGGCAAGATAGATAACACCAATTTTCAATGAAAACTGTGGATTAGCTACTCCTTTGGCAGATTAGTGGATTTTTTAAGACAGAAAACTGTAGTGATTAAAGAGATCATAAATCCTAGTGAGCATTAGTCCTCAAAGTTCGTTACTATAATTAAAGTTGAGCCGTAACCAGACAAATTTTCTTGATGGAAAGCACAAAGAAAAAGACAGAGAGAGAAACTCATCCCAACTCACAAGTCCCACATTTTCTAAAGCATTCTTAATAAATTATTTATAAAAATATTAAATATATATTAAAATTATTCACTGATAAAAAATATATATTAAAATTAAATTAAATTATATATATATTCATAATAAATATATCGTAATTAATTTTGGTAGATAATTTTTGTTTGGCCGTAATATTTATAAATTTAAAAGTACACATGTTTATTAACACATTCACTAGGGCAATTACAGAACCCAAAAGTAATAAAATAATATTTCAGATGTTTACAAAATTTTTTGCCATTTTACACTTTTCAAATGTAAATTTAAAAAAGCCAGCAGCTATATCATAAAAAGCCAATTCCAAAGTCAAACTTGGTTAGACTAACAAAAGCTAAAGCAAATAGTCTCACATTATTATTAATTATATATAATGTATGCTTTTAATTAGCAGCTCAATTCCGGAATCTCACCAATTTGATCTTGATTATGATATTCCTGTATGTTGCCTTTAGTCACCTACTTTGAAAAAGAATAGATGGCATTTTCGTCTTTTTAATTTTATTTAATTTATTTAATTTAATTTATTTTCCCCCTTGTCCCCATACAATGGCCCTACCACACCAATCAATGATTCATCACCTTGATGTTCATATTAGTGCCTTCTATTTATATTTAAAAACAAACCTAAGTTTCAAGTTTAATCCCGGTGACATATATATGAATTTATATATATAATCACACCATATACCAAACCGTCCAAAATCCACAAACCTTCCAAGCTTCTTCCTTCAAAAAAAGTCACCCTTCAACCCTATATATTTGTACATAATCTCATCAAGTTTTGGAGCTTAATTAGTAATCACTAATCCAAATTAAAACACATGGATCATCATAACATGAGTTATTACAACAGAGTTAGTAGTGGTAGAGGAGGATTTTCATCTTCGTCGTCGTCGTCCACGTCATCATACCACGGAAAATGCAGAGGGTTTAGGTTGAATCTAAGAAGAGTTTACTATCTAAGGCTAAGGAAGAGGTTCAACTTCTTCCTTAGAATCTTTGATAGGTTGACAAAGCTCTCATATTCTCAGGCTCTAAAGATTCTCAAGAAAGTGTTCCAAAGAAGAAGGAATGGAGGATTCAAGAGGAACAACAGTAATAGCAGCAGGGATGGCTTGGTGGTTATCAAGGGACACGTGGCAGCATCTTATGTGAGGAACAATTCTTTCTATGCAGAAGCCATTGCAGATTGCTTGGAGTTTATTAAGAGAACTTCTATTTCCTCTTCCATGGAAGATGAACAAATTCATCAAGACAAAATCTCTTAGAAACTACATTTTTTTTTACACATTTTAATTTTTTTCTTCTTAATCTTATCTTCTTGGTTCTTTGAGATTATGATGATGACTTCATCATCATGTTTTTTTTTTTTTTTCTTTTTGGCATTTTAGGAATACATGTAGTTATTCCTCTTTTTTCTTGTATATTAAGTATGTCTGAAGGTTTGGCATCGGTAATGGATGATTCTTGTATGTAAACAGGCTTGGGAAATTGTCAAATTATGTCAGACTCAACTTGTTATGTAACATAATCTTCCTTTCATTTTCTACAAATTTTGTTGAACAATATGTATTAAGGGGTGTAGATATTTTCTCCCCTCTTAATTTGATTTTGTTAGTGGATAATTTCATATAATTAATTGTGTTATTACTATTCAAACTTTCATAAAATTTGAGATTTACATAATTACATTGCATATAATAATAAAAAATATATCGACTCAGTGTACGAGACAAAATAAGTATATAAATTATTTATTAATGTGAAAATTTTTAGAACGAAGATTAAAAATAAATAAATAAATAAAAAGTAAAAGAAAGGTGTTTTTAGCACCTAACATAACAATCCTGTTTTTGACTAATCTAAAAACATAAAGTTAGTCTTAAAGGGAGGGATTATTGTTGACATTAGAAAGAGAAGGGTGGAGCAATCATATCCCTGAATTTGGTTAAGTGGTTATAATTTAGTACACATGAGAACCATTCTCTATTTTAAAAAAAAAAAAATAATAAAGGAGTGTTGATTATGATTAGGAATCCACTAATGCTTAGCTTTAGAGGTAAATAATCTAGGGATTTGTTTGGTGGGCCACACTAATTTAAGGGTGTGTCACTGAGAAAGGGCATTAGGCCAGGGTGTGTGCCTAAATTGGCTTACAGCTTGGCTCTACTAATCTTGTTTCTTAGTTCTTACTTACCAACTCTCTCTCTCTCCAATATAATCTAGCCTTTCAAATCTAGTCCCAACATTTTTGCATTGGATACTTTGTTTCAGTATAGCCACGATTATCTCAATTATTTCACTTCTTCTTAGTGTAACTTTGCATCGAAATCAATGCAACAACTTTTCATTTCTTTAAAAAAATTGATATAAGTAAATTTCATTTCATATCAGATGGTTATCATTAAACAGTTAAATTGATAAATTTCCAACGCCAGGTTAATTATTTTAATTTTTTTTTAAGAAATGAAGAAGTCTAAAGATAACATTTTTGTTCCCATTTGTTCATACAACTTCTAAATCATTGTTCAAATGTTCCCCTAAAAAACCAGATCAAATTAAAAGGCATTACTATATGTCTTGAATAATAAAAACTCTAATATTTATGTATTAAGTATTAACACATATAGTCACCATCCTTGATAATAATGTCGAAAGAGATGTGTATTTCTTTTTTCATAAATTGAATAAATCCCGATCCTAAATATTCCAAGTCCCTTACTCATTTAACACAAAATTCTTTCTTAGGGGCTCAACACTTGAACCACTACCTCAGCTGCAAGGAGCTGAATTGGATGCGATATTTTTTTTATCGGATGGATTGGACAATACCTTTCAATCCTAGTCATGAGACACACACCCACTACCCTTTCCACCAAAAGGGTTCGAACACGGTGCGATTTGTTGTCTTCTCTTTTGGATAACTTTTACAAACGATCGGAAAAAAAAACATATAGTCATCATAAAAAAGTCAGAAAATAAATAATCACTGTTCATGATGCTGCCCATAGGAGGATGGCCCATCAACGGAGAGATTACCCAATACAGCATTGGGCCACAGCCTATATCGAAAGGCGGGCACGCGCCTGACTCATACCCTCTCATATGGGCCGCCCGATCCAGGTTCGGGACCAACCCTACTCAGGCAGCCTATGTAACGCGCACAATGTACATTGCACAGACACTTTTGATTCTGTTGGAACGCGCACAATGTACATTTTGATTTTGCCTCCAAATGTTAAAGACTAAAATAATAAAGAGTGCAAAAAGAAAAGAAAAAAAAGTCAAAAAACCAAAAAAAAGTGGAAGTGACTGAGAGAACAAGGAGAGTGAGCGACGATTAAACTGATGAGATTTTGCCCTAACAACTTCACCTTCCAAAATCTCATTTCTAAGGCCCGCAACCTCTCCGCCGCTCTCCGCCGCGCCTCCACCAACTCACCCGCATACTCCGCCACCACTATGAGCAACCTTCAGACCCTCAAAACCAAGCTCTGCATCATAGGCAGTGGCCCTGCCGCCCACACTGCCGCCGTTTACGCCGCCCGCGCCGAGCTCAAGCCCGTCCTCTTCGAAGGATGGATGGCCAACGACATCGCCCCCGGCGGCCAGCTCACTACCACAACCGATGTCGAGAACTTCCCCGGCTTCCCCGACGGTATCCTCGGCGGTGAGCTCATGGAACGCTGCCGCAAGCAGTCGGAGCGCTTCGGCACCGAGATCTTCACGGAGACCGTCACTAAGGTAGATTTCTCGAAGCGTCCTTTTACCGTTTTCACTGATAACAAAACTGTCGTGGCCGATTCTGTGATCGTCGCCACCGGAGCCGTCGCCAAGCGCCTCCCCTTCGAAGGCTCCGGCGAAGGCCCTAACGGTTTCTGGAACCGCGGGATCTCGGCTTGCGCTGTGTGCGATGGCGCCGCCCCGATATTCCGTAACAAGCCGCTTGCTGTCATCGGAGGTGGCGATTCCGCCATGGAGGAGGCGACATTCCTTACGAAGTACGGTTCCGAGGTTTACATAATCCACCGTAGAGATACGTTTAGGGCTTCGAAGATTATGCAAAGCAAGGCCTTGAGCAACAAGAAGATCAAGGTGATTTGGAACTCAGTGGTGGAGAAGGCTTGTGGTGATGAAGGGAACAAGAAGCTTGGGGGTTTGAAGGTTAAGAACGTGGTGACTGGGGAGGTTTCTGATTTGAGCGTGAATGGGTTGTTCTTTGCGATTGGGCACGAGCCTGCGACTAAGTTTCTTGGTGGACAGCTTGAGCTTGATGCTGATGGCTACATTGTGACCAAGCCTGGGACGACAAAAACCAGCATTGAGGGTGTTTTCGCTGCTGGCGATGTCCAGGACAAGAAGTATAGGCAAGCTATTACTGCTGCTGGCTCTGGTAATTTTCTCTTACTGGCTCACTCTGTCATTGTTTTGGTTATCTTGAATTGGTTTATGTGATGGTAATGACTATAAGTTCATCTGTGGTAGTGTGTTTTGGTGGTGTATGCTAGTTGTTATTATCAATTGTTATTGAAGTTAAAAAGATATTTGAACCTGATTGGTGTAGTCACCAAAACCTACAGATAGAAAAGAGGGACATTTTTGAGAGGGGGAGAAGTATGAGGGAAAATGTTTATAGTGGTTCCTATGTTCATGTGTGTGTATGTTTAGGTGTCTGCACTAAACATGAGTTCATGATCCTCTGTTTTCATTTGTGTTTTGCTTTATTTGACCGAGTTTTAGTAGAAATGAAGCAGGAGTGCACCATTTGGAGTTGTATCGGTTCCTATACAAAATGCTAACAATATGTGTTCCTACATGTTCAATTCAAAAGGTTATCCCTAGCAGTTTTTTAACCTTGGTTTGTCTCGTGTCCGTGTCCGGTGTCCCTGTAAGTGTGTGTTGTACATACCTCTAGTATACAACAACTAATCACGCCTTTTGTCAGTAGTCATGGTTGCCTCCTATAGTTGATCAAAATTCATATTCATCATTGTTTGGCCGACTGATAACCAAGATTTCAGACATTTTATTGACTGAGGAAGGGATCTTATCAAGAGTTGTATAACAGAGTCTCTGTGATCTCTCCCTTATGGTTCCAAGGTATAGACTGGTTTGAACAGGTTTTCTATGGGTATATCTAAGGTGGGAAATATAGTGGCAATCCCTTGCCTAGTATCAAAATAGACATGTGTGGAGTAGGCTTGTAGAGTCTCCATTTAGGATAGTGGATCATATGGAGGGAATTCTGAGAAAATCTTAGAAGAAATTATTTAAAGGTATTTGCATACATATTGGATAAAGCACATATGTGATCTATTATAGAGCTCTATGTTGTGGTTTGAATTGTGTAGCCCACCCTACTTAGGGAGAAAATGCTTAGTAGTAGTTGTTTTATTCCTCCGGAGTTTGGTAAACTGGAAATGAAGCATCATTTTAGTTGAGTAGCATTCTAGATTGCAAGGTTTTTTAATAAATGAGAATATAATAGCAAACTAGCAACAATGTTCTAATCAACCACAGGTTCTATTAGACTTCATTACGTAAATTCAACTTCTCTCTTGTTCTTTGTTTCGCCATTCACTTGAAACTGACAATCGGACATGCTTTTGTTTAGACTTTTCGTTAAATGGGTCTGGGATTTTTCTAGCTGTTCAACGGCTGCTCTTGTAGTTAATTCCAAATTTTGAATAGTTTTCAAGATTATCTGATTTGGAGTATTTACTAAATCACTTAATGATGATGGATTACTATCCATTCATTTTTAAACATCTAGGATCTCTTCCCAAACCAAAGATGTATCTTTGAATTCATTGGCTCTCACATTCTATTACTTATTGGAGATAGATTCCTGTGATGATGATAATAATAATAATAATAAGAATAAGGAAAAGTATAATAATAATAATAACTACATAGAGAAAAAGTTAATGTCCGCGGATATCAACTACTGAAAGATAAAGTTCAAATTGAACTATTTTCTTTTATTTCAAGCTGTAAACCTTCCTGATTATTTCCACATACTTAACCAATACTTCAAACTATGGTCAAAGATGTGTCATTGCCTAGTTTGACATGAAAGTCTCTATCAGAACTGAATATGATTTCTAA
>JASCZI010090635.1:147565-187302 GCA_036250425.1 Stylosanthes scabra | reverse complement strand
CCCCCCCCCCCCCCCCCCCCCCAAGTTGATACTAATAGTCTTACGATAGTGTTTGCTTTCATTTGTTTCTGTTTCATCTATTTTAGAAGTCTGACCTTAGTGCAGAAGGTTTGATTGAACTAAGTTCACTGGATCAAGATGATATTCTATTATTAAACCTTTTATTTTCTGTATAACAAGTCAATACTGTGCTATGTTTTAATGCACCAGTTATTGGATGACCATGCTTATGAAGAATGAATGAGAATTTGAGAAACACCTATTCACATTATGCATAATAGATGCCCGTAAAGTTTCATGTGTTAATTCTTAGTTTTATTTGGATAAGCTAAAAATTACTTTTGTGACTCTGACCTAACTTACTTAGAAGAATGCTAAACTTAAGCAACAATAGTTGTCTAAACTTATATTATATGTATTGTCTTACTTTCTGCATGCTTTAGAGCTCCTTAAATTATCTGCTCTCTTGTTTATGATTCTTTTGTCTTGGTTGTAGCTACTCTCTTTAATCATGTTGATTTGTTATGTGAGATTGTTTACATCACATTTTATGACAGTTAACCATTTTAACATTGGCAATTTCATTGATGTTTACACTTTACATGTGCATGCATAACACCTTAACTGTAGATGCTAAAAATTTAAAACTATTTATTCTGTTCTTGAGTTGACAATTGACCTTCACGCGTGCTCGCGCACATATATAATACTCATTCATTTAAAGAGGACAAGTTGTACGGGTTAGGACTTTCCAATTTGCCTCATCGTTTTGTTGTGGAGAGGCATTATCTGGACCCGATGTATGACATTGTTGTAAAGCTTAAAGAATAATTCTTGGTTTGGCAGTTGGCACTGTGCCTACTCTGGGCCCTTAATTCAATATTAAAACATGTGAAAAGGTTGTTTTGTCCACATTAAAAAATGCACCAAGAACCAAAATTAATTGGAGTTCCCAAAGAGATGATATGTTAAACAGTGCCTACGCAAGATATTTTATTTAAGCTCTAGAGGAGAAACTGATTGTGCTGCCTTGTTTTTGGCTTTGATGTTTATTATTGGCCATGGCACTTGAAATTTCAGCAATAATTGCATTCATACATGGGACTTAGTTCTTTGCTTCAGAAGCATTTCTTTCCCTTGTCATAATTAATAAGTCATGGTACTTGTGCAGGGTGTATGGCTGCCTTGGATGCAGAACATTATCTGCAAGAGATTGGTTCACAACAGGATAAGACCGATTGACTAGCTAGAGCAAGAGGCTTAATTAGAAGCAACGTTTAATTTGTGCGAGGAAATGAGGAAAGCTCATAATGTACGCTGCTATGATTCTTATATTTTCGATGGCATTCAACTATACACAATTTGATTAGAGATATGGATTTCCATTATTTAAAAAAAAAAAAAAAAAAAAAGCAATGAAGGTCATTCACATATACAGGGTTAATTATGGGGTTGTATTCTATCTGTCTAGTTATTGTGATAATGCAGAGATATTTGATTGCATGTTGTATTAAGTATTAACCCATGTATTAGTTTATGATGGGTCAAGTCAAACTGGATGCCATAGACCACAGCAACATGCCAGAGAAACTATCAGGTCAAATTTGATTTAAATTATTGTGGGCTACACTTTGCTAGGGTGTTATGAATTTATTACATTTTCTATAGTAGAAATTTCCCAGAACATTGCAAGCTGGATATATCAATCATCATGCCATCAACCTAAAATGGTGGTCAATGTTGGCTCTTTTTTGGACTTTGGTGGTGAGATTATGTTATGTTTCCCCTTCCTGGAATTCCGAAATAAGATATATATTGGTAGAAAACTGTCCTAGGTTGTCTTTTATTGTTTTCTTGTTAACTTCTAATAGATGGCTAGTGCCTAGTGCTGCTACAAAGGATTTTATTGTTTCCCCTTTTTGGTGATTGATGTGATCATGTGCGGTTTTAGAATTAATAATCTACTATCTACTACTAACATAAAAGGGTTGAGGCACTCTAATTATCTTTGACTGCATTTCCATTTTTCTATTTTATCTTTGATCACTCTTTACTATACACGTGTGCTTAACTTTTTCACTAATAACTGCATAAAATCTCCATATTTCTATATGAACTATGAAATTAACTGCCATTATTATTTTATAATTACAAAAATATGTCAAGAAAAATTTTAAAAAATGCAACTTGACAGTTCCATAATAATGAAAATGGATGGTTTTACGTTAAGGGGAAGGCATATTGTTACTCCACAAGTATGTTTATATCAAATAATGGTTTTCAGAACCATATAAAGAGAGAAACAAAGAACAATGCACGCTCCGAAACCGAATATCATAATAAAAGGGACATTGATTTCTGATATCGCAACTACATGGATTATTTCCTCAATTTATGTAGATGAGCACACCTTAGTATTTCAATTGAAAATGAGATTGCCAATGTTAAGTTGTTACGCTTCCTTGGACACAATTTTTTCTTCTAAATAGAGAGAACTATTCTGCTTTTAAGTTTTTCTACATAAACTATCTACACTGTGTAAGTGTGAACCAATGATTGAATGAACAAAACAACAAATTGTAAGTTGGTGATCAACAGATAAGTATAGATAATATTTAATTAAATTATAATCAACCAGCCGTCTTAGCTCAGCGGTAGAGCGCGTGGCTTTTAACCACGTGGTCGTGGGTTCGATCCCCACAGACGGCGTATCTTTTCTTTCTTCGTTTTCCCTAATCCCTATCATGGTTCTCTTTAAGAGACATTCTGGTACTAATAAGAACAGATTTTAAAAAGCATTTTTGGATTTTTTTTAAAATTTACTTTATATAAATTAATATATTAATTTTATAACTAAAATCAATTAAAATCAACCGTTAAAAATACTAGAATACCGATATTCTATATTTTTTATATATATATTAAACAGATACGTTAACTTGCAAAAATATTAAGGACCACACATAACTTGAATGCCATATAATATTTATTAAATCACCCACTACATGGGATGATTAGCTTCTTCCTAAAATTACAAACTACCAACATAATAATGGGGGGAGATTACAAGCACAACACACACAAGCAACTAATAATTAACATAGGGACACTAATGATACAACACATACAGATCATTACAATGAAAAAAAAAAGGAATAAAACTAAATCTGATTCTAAGTCCTTTCTGTACAAACTTCAGAAAATAAAGGAAAATGTCGATGACTCTAATCACATGGAGCTGATACATATAAGAAATTCTAATTTGCAGGCTGTCTTCACTGTTTGTTTCTTCCTAACATAAAAACACACACACATGCCTCACTGGGGTCCCTTTTTTTTTAAGTCTAGAAAAGATGCCATTGCCAACCATGGAATTTTTATTCTCACACCCCCCACCACCATTACAAATTGTCTTTTTGATTTGTGATTTGTGAACCTCACTCATCACACATGTGCTGGTTTGAGATTGTAAGCATAATTTCAATTCAGTTCTTTAACTTCTAGAAGTATTTAATTTAATCTTTGAGTCAAAAGACTAAATTGAATGGCACTTACAATTTCACACAACAAAATAATTAACCTTAATCTCCCCCTTTTATTATTAATAATTGACTGATGATACAAGTTTCTTAATTTAACTAATTAAATGTTACACCTCTTTATAACTACTAGGCTCATGAGACAACCTTGGTAACATCCCTGCTAGATCTGTTGTACTTCATGTGACTCTTGACCAGTTGACCAGCTGCAATTGCAGACATGAGAGAGAGCTCACCTGCTAGAACTGCACCTGCAACTATGGTTGCCAATTGCCTTGAGTTTCCACCTGGACTCTCTTTGTTTGCACCCTTCACCCCAAGTAGGTTAAGGCATGCTGATTGAGATGCCAATTGTGTCCCCCCACCAACTGTTCCCACCTGCACCATTCAATTCATAATATATCTATCAATAATTAATTATCTAAACCATTTCTTAATTGTTCTCTTAATCTTTGAAGAAGAGAAGTATTCAAATGTGTTCAATATCTTAAAAATGTTAACAAGTTGAGTAAGTGTTTATTCTAATTCTTCAAATTATGACCATGATTCAATTGGTACTACTTACTCAAGATTTTAAATGTATCAGTTTGGTCTTTAAAATTAAACTTTCTTACTTTTTCTGATTGTCCTTTTGTAACAAAAATAAAGGACTTAATTACTATATAGAAATGAATTTATACTTCTTTAAAGAAAAAATATTAATAAGAGAATGAATCGAAATAATAAAGGTATGTGTGTTTTTATTTTCTATTTTTATATTTTGGATTTTGTGAAAAAAAAAAAAAAAACAATAAAAAATATAATTTTATTGTTTTCATTGTTTTTTCTTTTTTCTTCATAAAATTCAGAAAATAAAAAACACCGAAAATAAAAATAAAAAATAAAACCAAACGCACGTAAATGTCTCTAAAGATGCACAATCATGTCGTCATCATCCCCATCACGAACATTAATATCAAAGGAAGCACTTTGGCAGTTGGGGATGGAAATAGTGGTAGCTGTAGCTAAGAATTGGGGACAATAAGGACTTGTTGACATTTAAGAAGGACTTTACCTGATTAAGATTTTAGTTGATATAGCTTTGTCATAAAAGTAAATAGTTTCATAAAACATAATAAACCTTCTTTTGGCTGAAATAAGAAACTTCAATTTAATAACTAAACGCCCAACCAACCAATTGATAACATGAAATGGAGTTCAAAATAGTGTAATTATGATTCTACTTTTTATTGTTTAGAATTAAATAAAATAAGCTTTCATTCCAAATCCCCTAAATTATTTCACCCCTCTACAAAATTATATACCAAAACAACTAAGTTTGTTATTTTATTTTATTCAACTCCACTCCAAAACTATATAAATCCAAACACACATGTTTGGTTTTGAGTTCATTCATTCCTTAGGAAAAGGTCTACCTGTGACACTAATTTGTTCTGTTTACATGTGATAGAAGGAAAAGATTACAATGTATCAGGTTCGGACCAAATGAAATATTTTCAAATGAGTGATTAAAATTTTTTTTATATTTTATTTTTATTATTCATTATAAAATTACAATCACTTCCAATCACTCATTTAAGAATATTTCACCTGACTTACCATAAACTAGATTCCTCTTAGACAAAGATGTGACAAAAACATATTTTGTAAATTGACAAGTATTGTCTGTACCCAACCCATAAATTTTACTCTCTCTTGAATAATAGTAAATAATAGTAATCAATCTTGTAGATTTATATCTAGTTATCTTGGTGTGAAGTTAATAGAAAATCATAAAATAATTATGAACTTTATTGTAATATATAAGGGTTTAAGTAACACATACTCTTATTATTAGTAAAATTTTTTAAATTTATAAAAAAAAATTCGATAAATAATATTAATGTTAATATATGTGGTTAGCTAAGCTGTAATATTAGTATTAGTAAAAGGTGAAAATGAGGGAGGTGAAAGGACCAAATAGTGCAGGCACACTGCAGAGAATCTGCAAAGTGATGATATCATGTGTTTAAGAGTGACAAGTGTGGACCAACCAACTTTCATCTTCCCTTGAACACGTGCCGTTGCCAAACACTGTACAACGACGTATCTAGACTCTACTACTTACTTGGTCAGTCCCCACACCCACACCCTCGCATCTACCATAACCCAAATCAAGAATAAAGAATCTAACAATATACACGCTCTAGAGATATGTTAGGTCTTATATATTCTTTTTCAATCACATATATTTCTTTCTTTTCTTTCTGTATAATAATGCCTTAAAATGAGTCTGAGTGAAATAACGGAATATGGGTTGTTGGCTTTTCACAGGATGTTATCTTTTTTCCTTCTTTTTTTCTTTCATTAGCTATGTATTGTGCCTTAATTTTGCTATTGGGTAATGGTTGTTAATTTTTTTAAGTCTAGCACCTAATAATTAATTAATAATACTTAAAAATATTGACTAAACTATGGTGTTTGATTATTAGATTAAAAATATTGAATTGTTGACCATAAATACTTTTTAATATAAATTAAAATTACTAATATTGGAACTTTTATTTTCATTATATATTGTAATTTTGTAGCTTGTAAGGAATGTATTTTTGTATTTCTGACCCATTCGATAGTTATATTATTTATACACTGAAATTAACTATCAAAATTAGATATTAGTATATAATATATATTAAAATATAAAATATATATTAAAAATAATATTATATATATACATTAATAGCTGATTTTAATGATATTTTAGTGTACAAATAAAATTTTTATTTGAAGTCATTAGTCCAAAATTAAATTCACATTTAAAATTTTCAGCCTTATAAATTATTTAAAGAGATAAATAATTTGTTGGTCAAAATGAGATATCATCTAATATGGTTCCTGTCATTATTATCCAGATTCTGTGACACCCAAGACTTGCATAGTTAGATTAACTCCAAGATTTGTAGGAAAAGAAAAACCAAACTGGACAAAGATTTTTTTTTTCTTCAGAGAAAACAGAAAAAAAAAATTAACACTTAACCAATTCAAGAATCAAGACATGGCGTATTAAATGAATACTACAAATATTTCTAATAATAGAGTCAACATTGAAGATAAGAAGGACTTAAAATTAAGAGACAAGGAAGAAAGTAAGGGCAATAATGAAGGTGTTTACCTCAATTGAAGGCATGGTGACAGAGATATGAAGGTCTTTGCCATTGTTAACAGCCTCCATCATGGTGAGGCAGTGAGAGCTCTCCACATTCTGAGCAGGGTCCTGCCCTGTGGCCAAGTACACGGCGGACACAATATTGCTGGCATGAGCATTGAACCCCCCGAGAGCACCGGCCACGGCGGAGCCGGTGAGGTTCTTGAGCATGTTCAGCTCAACCAAAGCCTCCACACTTGTCTTGAGCACTTTCTTCACCACCTCCTCCTTTATTATCGCCTCGCACACCACCGATTTCCCCCTCCCTTCGATCCAGTTCACGCCGGCAGCTTTCTTGTCCGAACAATAATTCCCTGCCCAACACAAATTATTTTTAGTTGTTCATCTTAAATTGATTTTAATTATAAAATATTTTATTATTATACTAGAACACTTGATTCGTTTTTTTTTTTATTACCTGAAATCCCAATGACTTCCATGTCAGGGAAATCACTTTGGAGAAAATCAAGAACATTTTGGACACCTTTGGAGACCATGTTCATCCCCATGGCATCACCAGTGCTGCAACTGAATCTAATGTACAAATTCTTCCCTGCAATGGCAGCCTTCATGCTCTGTAACCTCGCAAACCTACTTGACCTGCACGTGCGTTACGTTGCACGCACGCGTATACACAAACACAACAACAACAATTCCAATTAATTAACCAAAAAGAGAAAGAAAAAAAAATAAATATATAACATGAAACATGAAAAACATGCAGCCTTAATCAGCTCCTAGTAACACTCGTAAAAACAGGGGACAAATTCCACCACCACACGTCACAAGAGAAAGACAAGAAAAAATTCAAACTTGTCACGATATTCAGTTACCCAAAGGAGCAAAGAACCAATACCATCACACAAAATCAAAACTTGATGCGTTGAAGGTGTGAGTGAAGATTGTGTGGTAATTAAAATGCAAAAAGGAAAAATTACTTATTGAAAACGACAGCGAGGGAATCGAAGTTGATCGGGTCTTCCAGGTACGACTTCAGCTCCGCGGCTCTCGCGGCGGTTCCGAACCGGACAACGGGAGCCCTCGTCATGCCGTCACGGAGGACGACGGAGGAGGCGCCACCGGAGACATAAATGGCCTTGCAACCCCTGTTTGTGCTTGCAACCAAACAGCCTTCGGTGGTGGCCATTGGTACGGTGTGCTCGACCCCATCGAGCAACAATGGACCCGCAACACCCACCGGAATCTGAACAAACCCTATCGGCATCTCGCAGCACTGTCCCAAGATCGAATCGTAATCGAAACCTTCCACCGGAAGACCCTGCAGGGACCTTCCGGAGACTCTCTCCACGGCCTCCCGCCGTATCGCCGCCGCGCGCCGGCAGTCACCGAGTCGGGACTCCAGAGAGTACGACGGAACCTCGCCGGAAACGACCTGCCGTACGACCTCCTCGTCATCGGAAGAGAGAGGAGTCTGCGGCGGAACGTGAAGTGGAAGGCGAGGCTTCTGCGGCGGAGGAGAAAGAGAGCAGTCGATTATTCCGGCAGGGCAGGGAGCGGGGCTTTTTGCGTCGTCTTGTTCTTCTGCTTCGTCGTCGGAGGAAGGTCGTGAAGAAGGTGAGATGATAGGTTGGACGAGGCCAATGCCGAAGAATCCAAGGAGGTAGATGATGGAAGCGATTAGGGAGAGAACCGCTGCCATCTCGGAGAGCGTCACCACGTGGAGAGGTGTCGAGTTTCTGATCTTCTCCCGCCACCGGTGGAGGAGGAAGTATGCCACCGAGAAGAATACACCGAGGAACACGCCATTTGTTACGTACAGCGGAACCACCGTGGACACCAGCGGAGCTGCCGTTGGAGATGGCGAGGTGTTCTTCTTTTTGAAAGGTTCGCCGGCGGTGGCGGTAGAGAGGTGTCGCCGGCGAACGTCCATTTTTTTTTTTTGAGAGTGTGTGAGAGAGAGAAGAGGAAATGAAGAGAGAGAAAATGAAAATTGAAGGAAGAGAGGGAAAGAAACGAGAATTAAATGAGGAAGGAGGTTTAGAAGGTTTTTTATAGAATGAAAGAATAGAGATTTTGATTTGTTAATAATAATGGCGAATGGGCTTAGGATTATGGTAAGGAAGTAAGTAGTAATATGGAACACTACACAAATACACAAACACATTCACGGGCGGAACTGACGGTCACTGTATGAGATCTTCGGGAAATCGCAAATCTACTGAATTTTATTTTATTTATATTTGTTAGCAATTTCTAATCTGTTTGGCTGTCCATACCCACTTTTAATAATACTATAATTAATTGTTAATTTTTTTTATTTTTTTATCCACTTATAGTAATTGTATTTTTGTATAAATATAAAGATGATATTTATTAAAAGAATGCGTAAATAATATTATTGATTTTCAATTTTTCATTACTATCTACATTTTAATAATATATTTAAGTTTATCTTTTTACATCAATCAATAAAATATGATCATTGATTAACAAAGAATAATATTACGGAATCAATGTTAGCGACCAATAAAATAATAAATGATAAAAAAATAATATTAATTTTATATTATCCCCTAATATTAACTAGCAAGAAAAAGTTAATTGTACTACTCCTTCTACTTTTAAAGGATTAACCCAAATTTTAGGACTACGAGGATTTATTATCTTTAGATATGAAATATTGAGGATTAATTTATGGTGAATTAAAGATCTATTAAAAAATTTATTGTTGACTAATATATTGTTACATGTATACGACTATCAAATTTGTTGCACTTATTTAAACAAATAATACCTCTAACTCAACAATTGTGTACCATATTTTTAACCAAAATAATGAATTGTGTTGACATTATAATATTGTTTTTTCTCAAATATAAAATTCTTACTATTTAATTAATTAGTTTTGCGATTAAATATCAAAGTTTTATATTGAAAAAATTAAATATTTTAAAACATTTATTCTATATAAATGTATAAACTAAATGAATTATTCGGTAAAAATAACTTCACCTAGAATACATTTTAATAAAATTTGCAGGAAAACTCTCTTTTGTATCTCATTATATGAAAAATGCGAGAGAGAGAGTAAATATTTTAGTGCGAAAAGAAGAGAGTTAATTATTATTGATTATAAAATCAATGTATTAAAATTATAAGAAAGTATTGGTAATTAATAATTAATTAGTAAATATTGTCACACACAAAAATTAATTATTCAATATTAATTAAAATAGAAATAAGAATTAAATAGTAATTATAAATGAAATTAATGTTTTTATATTATTGATTGATGTTACTTGAATTTTTGTTGGTTGCTTAGCATCATTATAAAATTAACTATTAATATAAAATATAAGTTTAATTTTGATACAATGATCGTTAAAATATTTTACACAGTCATATAATTATATCCATTCTTTTGAATGATCAATCACGAGTTTATAAAAAAAAATTCATTTTAATTAACGTGATGTTATATAATTAGATACACATATAAAATATATTTACACTAACAATATATTAAAATTAAATTTTATAAAATATATGTTGGAAAACATATAAAGTGTAAATAAATTAAATAATATATGTATTTATGTATAAAAATGCTATTTATATATTAAAATTATTCACCAAATTTTTTCACCATATGCTTGTATATAAACACATATATAGTTTAATATATTTATAATATGAATTTTGTATTTTCACGTGCATTTCATTTTTGCACAAATATACAGTGCTAAAAATTTTAGTGTAATAATAATGTTCTATAATAAGACGAAAAACATAGAAAAAAATATATTAGTCAGCTAGTACTTTTTTTGTTATATTTTATCTTAATATATGAAAAATAATTTCACTTTCATGGCATATATAAAAATAAGAAATATTAAGAAATTAATATTTTCTTACATTTATGTAATTATGTTATATTCGAAGTAATGTTAATTTATTTTCTATTATTTTTTGCAACAACATTTTTTTCCATTAATTTTATTTAAAATATTGATCCGAAACATTTTGTAATAGAAATTAGAGTGTTAATAATGTTAATTAACATATAACATGAATGCTTATTTGTCTGGTCAGTTGGGGTTGGCGCCTTGGCGGGTTGCCGAGGTCCGTCTTTTTCCCACGCTTGCGGCGTGCACTCACTCCTTCACTCCTTCTCCCACATTTTTTTAAAAGAAAAACCTCCTATATTAGTCTTCTTCTTCTTTTTTTCTTTTCATTTTATTAAAGAAAATTGATGTTTTTATTATTTTATTTTTTATCATAATAAAAATTTCGTTGTATTAAAATTTAAAAATAATATATAATCTGTTATTTCATTAATAAATTAAATGGCAATCTACTCTCTTTATTTTGTTTAAAATGTTTTTTAATATAAAAGCATAAAATTAATTTCAATGCAAATGTTTTAAACATACATTTAAATATTTAATCATGTAATGTCACGTAAAAAAGATTAACTTTATTTTTTATTAATCCGGTAATTAGTCATTTAAAATAGTAGATATAATTATACAATTGTATAAAATATTTTAGGGCAAGTCACTAAAATATACCATCTTCATTTCAATATTACTCATTTACATCATTCTCTTAATAATGATTCGATTGCTCCATTTTGCCAATTTATATGAAAACCGTGGCAGGGTGTTTTGGTTTACAAGATCCGCCACAACCTACCACGGATTCTGAACTTTCTGTTCTAAGTAAAAAGAATCCGTGGCAGGGTGCCATGAATTTTGCATTTTTTCTTAAAAAACTACACTCTGCCACGGATTTAGTGCATCCGTGTATTTCATTTTTAGTTTTTTCAAAAATAATTTGTCTTATCTTTTGGCCTAACTAATAAATATAAGATGATCCATGACATGAAAATTATAATATTTTTTTTGTTATACCTATCACTACTTTTATTCTTATATTATATATGAATGAACTATCAATAAATACATCACATATTATATTATCATGTAATATTTAAGTCTCAAAATTTTGTACTAAATAATATATGTTCATGCATAGCATCTAGAGCCACAGGATCTTGAAAAAATTCATAATTTAAAATCAGCAACATTGAAAATTATATATTTTTGTTATATACTTAATATTATTTTTTATTGCATGAACATATAATATGTAGTGTATTTATTGATAGTTAATTCATTTATAATATAAAAATAAAATTAGTAGCAAGTATATAACAAAAAATATATGATTTTTAATGTTATAGATTTTAAACTATGAATTTTTTTCAAGATCTAGTGGCTCTATGTGCATTTGGCATATACATGGACATATAATATTTCATAAAAAATAAACTAGAAACTTAAATATTGCATACACATATAATATGCAATGTATTTATTGGTAGTTGATTTATGCATAATATAAGAATAAAAATAGTAGTAGATATAACAAAAAAATATATAATTTTCATGTTATGGATCATCTTATATTTATTGGTTAGGCTAAAAGATAATGCAAGTTATTTTTTTAAAAAATAAATGGATAAAACACACTATTAAATAAAATAAATAGAATTGAAGAAAACTTTTTTACCAAATTTTAGATATTTTACTAATGTCAAAATCTTACACTATTTTATCATATTTTTATCTATAAATAGCTTCTAATCAACCCAATATAAAAAATGAAATTTCAAATACAACCCAATATAAAGCTTTTCTAAATTGAAATCTTTAAGTAATTATTATATGCTCTATGTATATGCCAAATGCACCTAGAGCCATGGGATCTTGAAAAAAATTCATAGTTTGAAATCTATAACATTAAAAATCATATATTTTTTGTTATATACTTACTACTAATTTTATTTTTATATTATAAATGAATTAACTATTAATAAATACACTACATATTATATGTTCTTGCAATAAAAATAATATTAAGTATATAACAAAAATATATGATTTTCAATGTTGCTGATTTTAAATTATGAATTTATTCAAGATCCGGTGGCTCTAGATGCTTTGCATGAACATATATTATTTAATACAAAATTTTGAGACTTAAATATTACATGATAATATAATATGTGATGTATTTATTGATAATTCATTCATATATAATATAAGAATAAAAGTAGTGATAGGTATAACAAAATAAATATTATAATTTTCATGTCATGGATCATCTTATACTTATTGGTTATGCCAAAAGATAATACAAATTATTTTTGAAAAAACTAAAAATGAAATACACGGATGCACTAAATCCGTGGCAGGGTGTAGCTTTTTAAGGAAAAATGCAAAATCCATGGCACCCTGCCACGGATTCTTCTTACTTAGAACAAAAAGTTCAGAATCCGTGGTAGGTTGTGGCGGATCTTGTAAACCAAAACACCCAGCGACGGTTTTCATATAAATTGGCAAAATAGAGCAATCGAATCATTATTAAGAGAATAGTGTAAATGAGTAATATTAAAATGAAGATGGTTTATTCAAGTGATTTGCCCAATATTTTATATCGTCAATATATCAAAATTAATAAACTCTAAAAGTATTGATGAATTGAATCTGAATGTGGATGATAATCCTATCAAACAAAAACCTAACTATATGAAATGAATAATCATGTCACGAAAGAGTCATATTAAAGACTAAAGTATGGCCTTCCATTTCCCCTCTCACAATTCACAACATGCCATATGATGAATATTATTATATGAGGAAGTGCATTTATAGAAACCTTTTAAATTTTGTAAGTATTCACTATATAAAATATAAGATAAAATAACTTATTTTTTAAATAATTTTTCGTAAAATATTTTTTATAATGTTTTTAAGTTTTTACCTATATTCTTAGGATACAAAATAGCAAAATCTTGATTTTTATTATCCTACATGGTGTGTATATATTATTTAATGTTGCATATTATTTCCCATATAGTTATATTATATTCTTAATAATATAATATATTTTAAGTATATTAATAAGTAAAGTTCATGGATAAATTTATCGCATAATTATTATTTTCTTTTTTGGGTGAGAAGGCCAACAATAATTGTATTGTATACGGTAGGAAGATGAATGTTGAGATGTAAAAAAGTAGCTTAGAGAGTAATGGGTGGCACAATAGGATTAATATAATCATTCCACGTCTCTAGATTGTGAACATGAATAACTGCATAGATTAATAAAATGAGGTTGGATAGATTCTGATACTATTTAAAAAATAAATTAAATTATTCAATGAAAAAACGTAAATAAAAGATTTATTTAAATTATATGACTCGTTCTTGATTTTGAACTGAGATTAAGTAGGTCTAATTCAATTATAAAATTTAACTTATAATAAGTGAAGAATGTCTGATACTCATATCCTCTCAAGAAAACATATTTTCTTTTTTTAAAATAGTTAAGTCAAAGATATTAATGAAATAAGGGATATCTCTTATAAATATTCAAAAATTAATATTCTTTATAAATAAGAAACTTGTAATAATATATAATTTAAAGTAATTTATAAAAAAATAATAAATTTTAAAATAGCATTTGATATTTATTAATTATCGATTTCCTCTGCATATTTCAAGTTTTCAACAATCATATTCATATAGCTACTAGCTAATAATTAATGCTTGCGAAGTTTAGCTAGCAATATATAATCATGGCTGCCAAAAGAAAATATATAAACAATGCAAATTAAAAAGGAATAATATCTCTGCATGCCAATATATAGTATTATTGTCGGCATAGAAATTAAAGAATTGTGTATTATTTTTATTTGATCACATTAATTAAATTTTTATATTATTCTTATCATTGTTGCATTTATCATATGCTGGTTATTTTCGTCGTGTAGTAGTGGCCTTCAATAATTCTATGGAAGCTAAGTTGGCAATGCCATGCACGTTTCAAAGTACAACTACGTTCCTTCTCCCTCACATCCTCGCCGATAGGGACGTCCCTATCAACTTCTCTTATTTTGGTATTATTATTATTTTTGTGTACGATTAATAATATATAGTCCTGGTGGATTTCTTAATAATAACCTTAAATAGCTAGTTGAACTTAATTACAAAGAAAACTCAATAACAAAACTTATATGATGACTTTGAATAATTTTCATCATCACATACTATAACAAATTTACCCTAAAATTATATCCTTAATTATAATATGAAAATTTTGAATAACAATAGTAATAGTTTTGTGGCTCTATATATATGTTACAAAATTTTAATATTAGTAACTCGTAGATTTTATTTATATAAATATATAAGGATGTATTAAAAACTCATGAATCATGATTAACATACATTTGTTTTGCTGTGTCTAGCGCGTGTTGTTTATTTTATTATTTCTCTTGTCAAACCCTATCTCCTTTCTGTATGACTTGTACTACGTGTATAATAGTAATTTGGAATTGGATTTCTTTTAATTTCCTTCAATCCTTTGGTTGTATTAAGTATTAACCTCTTTTTTATAAATAACAAAATATAAAAAATATAATCATGATCATTAATGTCTTCCTGTAAAACGATTTTCATTGTGTTCTTAACTTATTAAGATGATGAATTTGAATAAATATACACATGAAATTATTGTATTAATAAACTTTTAAAATATAAAAAATTAGAGATAATAAATATTTTTCTAATCAAAAAATTAGTTAATAAATCAGAACTAAAAGGAGAATATTCAAAATGTTAAAAATAAAACATTCTATACCACAAAATTAAAAATTTTTGAAAATTAAATAAATATAACTCCATAGATATTGTTTAAGAAACAGAACATCCGAAACTTAAAAAGATAGAACATCCAATTTAAGTTATTGACTGATATTAACTAAATTTTTATTGATTACCTAGTATTAAATATATATTATTGACGACCTTATTGTTTTAGCTAAGTTTTTTTTATTAAGACAAATACATTTCTTTTTTCATTTTTTACACATAGGGGGATGGAGATGATGGGGATGGCCCTTTCGGATGAACAAGGCTCCACCACTGTGATTAAGTAACCAATTTTCAGAAAAGAAAAAAAAAACTGTAATTAAGTGTTTTAATTTTAAGCGAGATTAGCTTATCAGTGTTATGTTAAACAATAATGTAACACAGTCGCTAAGCTCGTGAACAGCGAGGGAAATATTCTAATGCAAAATATATGTAGCTATAAACTGTTTTGTGCACCTCGTGGAGAAGGAGAACCGTATACCCTTTAAAAAAATTAATAAAATAAAATAAAATAAAAACATCGAACTCGAACACAATTGAATTGAACTCAACAGAATCCGAAAATAACTCAATCATTTGATTTTCTTGTTCATGAATCCTTGAATTGAGTAAACAAAAAAGCTTGCTCTACTATATACGGTGGAATCCCACTCACATTTTCTATTATAACACGTGAATATAATACGATAAGAGCAATGCTACAAAAACCTATGATTAAGCCATCACCTTCTATCTTTTTTAGTATTTATTACTATTTAATTAGTCGATCAATATATCTTCTACAAGTTAATATTATAAGAGAAGATTCAATATATGATTAAATTATTCTATTGGTATATATAATTTTATCAATTGTTTAATTTGGTCTTTATACTTTTTCTTCTTTTAATTAAATCCAATTAATATTACATTAAATTTTGTAGTTTTGATCTTATCATATTTAAAATATTAGATATAATGAATTATTTTCCATATGAAAATTTATATAAGATAGTGAAAAAAACTAGAAATTAAAGTTTCAATACTACGTACGGGTGGTGGCAATATGAACATATGGATACGATGGTTCCTTAATTAATCTGTTAACCTAGTTAATGCCCTATATAGCCAAGTTACTTCGCAAGATGGCAACACAATATTTGACCATTAACTTTATTTGTTACTTACTTAATAATAGCTAGCTAGTAGTAATATTTTCTTTATCAATATTATTATATGGTATCATACCGAATAAATTAAATAAGTATGTAATGTTGAAAAAAGGTTACTAAAATCATTTATATAAGATAATTCCTAAAATCCAAAAGTATTAAAATTAACAATCATGCTACATGTACACCTCTTTCTTCTAACCAAGTCAAAGCAAATAAATTTTACTCACTCTTACCCCACGTGCACGAATATAATATTACTATTAGAGCGAATAGAAAATTTAAAAGCAAACGAACAGGTTTTAAAACATGTTCATGTCAACTATGAAAACATGTTCGTCGTACATATAAATTTCTGTTCGTACAGTACGCGCGTGAACAACTTAGTTAAACTTGGTTGAGAAAAATAGATATACGCCTAGAATTATTGTAAAACTAATAATTATATATATAGTTGGGAGTTCGAATATTATATATATTATTCTATACCTAACCTACACTTAGGTTTTTTTTATTATGTCAATATGTGATTATTAACCTTCTTTGTCATTTATTTATTTTCATTAAACTACGTACTGTTCATATGTAACAACGGTAGTAATTAGTATGACTCGTTATGAATATATATATACCATCAAGAGTGGTTATTAGTTATTACTTTTTTTCGTGACTTATTAGTTATTACTTATTAATATGCAAACAAAAACAATATATCAACATATATAAATTGGAATTCCTAACCACTTTTGTTAACCGCCAATTTTAATACTCATTTATTTGATAGCAAAGACGTACATATATACATTCAACCAAATTGAATTACTCAGCCCCAAACAATTGATATAACCATTCAATATATATAAAACTACTACCTATGTTAATTTATTAGAAGTAGTGTGTATACCTAATTAGATTTAATTTGTAGTGTGTAGTTAAAATGATACAACCACTACTTCTTCATGTGATTTGTGTTTCTGGGAAGGATTTATCCATATATAAGTATAAAACTTAATTATCGAAAAAAAAACCTCTATATAGTATGTATTACACCTGAAGCTTATAATTATTGAAATCATAATTATAACTTATAACCATAGAAAAATTTACAAAATATAAATACAATATATGATGGCATAAAAACAATTATATATAACACACAAATAGTTTATTTAAAGATAGAAATTAAAATAAAAAAAAATAATGAATATATAGATATATACAATAATACATGTAGATTAGTACCTCTTATTGAAAATACGGTGACATTAAACAAGGCATAAAATATCATTTGCATTTTTTTTTTTCAAACACTAGTGGTGGGGATGATAGATAATCTCGACTTGATTTTGCCTTGAAGGTAAGGAATCGAGTTACACACTGACACACATTACTTAAATTTGGAACATATATTTATCGTATGCTTAATTATTAATTATATACACCAACTAATATTGAATGTATGTATCAAATAATTCAACTTAATAAAAGAAAATAAATATAGTTTAGCTTATGCGAGTAGAAGAGTGAGCATGATAATAATAATAATTTGATTAGAACGATACATTATTCAACCTTTTTGGTACTTAGCCTCATCACTGTGCAGCATGGGTATCGGAGTGTTAAACGTGATGGATAAAATGGGCCAAGACATGCAACATGTGTGTGATTCTCAAAGATTTTTTTTTTTTTCGGCCCTCAATTAATTTTAATCAAATTATTTATTTTTATATTAAATAAAATATCATTTCAATGTCAAATAATATAAAAATAAATATTTATTTAACATCAAAATAATAATTTAATTTTTTATTTGATATAAAATAAATAATTTAGTTGGATAAAATAGATATATACCTAAAATTATTGTATTTCGAAATTGCTCTCTCCAAATTATGTATTGTCTTTGTGCTCCAAATCAATATATAAATATAGTTTAGTTTTGATATATTGATATTGTAATAATAAATTGTTTTATATTATTGTTCAATTATATCTTTTCTTTTGAACGATCATTATTTACGTATTAATGATAAAAAATAATTATATTTGCTTATATTATGATACATAATTAAATGCATATGTCAAACTCTGTTATATTTTCGGTTTATCAAATTAAATTTATACCTATATAACTTATAAATCCGAATTAAATATTTTTTCCCGAAAAGTCAACCCGTGTGAAAAAAAAAAAAGAACTGCTTAGTGATAATTTAGAAATTAAGACAAAAGCATAAAGTAAAATATTTTGTTGACCATGTAGTTCGTTCCAATTCAAGATTGGATGATTAAGTGACTACACCGGCTAGCTACCAAATTGGAGAAAATCATGCAATAAAGTGTCCCATATTGCCAAAGTTGTAGGTTATATAGCATTGCATATTTGCACTCGTATCTTCTTGTTATAAAAGATTTTGAATTCGAAATTCATCCGAATTTAAATTTTAATCTCAATGAAATCGAAAAAAAAAATCACATCTCATGAGAAAAATAAATTATATATCCCAAATTTCCATCACTCTTGATGAGGATTTTCCAACCCCTGTTGGTATGAAAAAAGTTTGAAGGCTGCCTTCATTCCTTCAACCTATAGGATAGGTTAAGTGAATAATGTAAATATAATAGATATGAAAAAAAAAAAACTATATATACAAGTTTTTTGTCAAGTTTATTCAAGTGTTTTTTATTTATGTGCAGAGGTTCTATTTTATATTGTGTATAACTGTTTTTTAGGTTATATTTTAATATTTTTATACTATACATATATACTTGTATATTTCAATCTAGATTAGCAAAAGACATGTACATAACTACATATTAGTCGAGTTTAGGAAGGTTTTTTAAGTTTTGGAAGATCTAAACAAACTAATCTGTTTTTTTTATATATATACTATGGGCTTTTGCTTTAGGCCTGAATAGACCCTAATATTATAAAACAGTTATGTTTGTTTTGGTCCACTAATTAACCCGAACCAACATAAATAAAACAACATAGAAGATGAGAAGAATGCATCACCCTACCCTAAGATGAATAGAACCTAATTAACTCAAAATTACATAAAATTAATTCAAATAAAAAATTATATTCAACTTTACTCAAAATATATTCAATTAGAGAAAGTTTTGACAGCGGATAATATGAAGTCAATATTATTTTTTTTTTCCCTTTTTATCATCTACTATTCTCTTAATTATATTCATTAGCTCTCTATGCATCCTCTAATATTGGTTCCCTAGCAACACTCGTTTAACTATACCAAGGTGTACCAAAAAAGAGTATAAAAAGATTTTTGCCAAAAATGCCGTACACATGAGAAACAAAATTAGAAAAGATCCGTTTGGGCCTCTTTTTATTGTTAGGGATAATCTAGCTATCTAGGCAACAAATTTTTTTTTGGGTATTAATCTAGGCAACAAATCTATATTCAATTAATTGACCTAATTTTACAATAGAGGGCATTTAATGCCATTAATGAGCCTTTATTGTGTGTTTGACTCTTTGCCTAATATAGTTGATAGGTGCAACAACCTCCTCTATCATTTATAGCCACTCTTCTTCAATTAGATTGACCTAATTTTTATGAACTCATGCAGTTTCTTCCAATCTTGTAACGCCGCAACCCATCCAATTCTCATCATTTTTGCGTGCAATGATCCAAACATCTCCTCTCTTCTCCTCCTGCTTCTTGTTTTCAAATAAAAATTTGATCTTGATTGTTGGGCTGATGGGAAATGGTGCGAATCTTGCACACAGAAATGATGTCAATTGGTGGGTTGATGTTGTCAGAGATCCTATGAATAAACTGAAATTCTGGTTTTAAATATCTTATAAGGTAGGAATTTAAATATTTATTTGTAATACTTTGTCTTTCAATTAATCAATTACATGAAAAGTTCTTAGTTTCTGTCAAATCAAATTTATGTGGTTTGAGGATTTGAAATTGTTTAATGGAATTGTTGTTTGACTAAATTATATAATGATTGTAAACTCTTTAAGTTGAGATGAGAGAAACATGTGGGTTTGGTTTTCAGTTTTCACTTAGTTTTAGCATTTTTTTTATCCATGGGGTGGTTGCCTGTGGTTTTATTGAGGAGCATGTTTGAATTATTTTTGAAATGGTTTATTTTGTTCCTTTTGTTCCTTTGTTTGAATTGAATTTAAGAGAAGCTTAAAAGTTGGATGGGACTTGAAGGACTTGGGTGGGAGCTTCAGCTTCTAAGTTCAGGAATTACACTGTGTTTGATTTGTACTAAAACAGGTCTCTCTAAAAAACCGGTCATTTTATTAAAAAGTTTTTATATACAAAATTAATTTTTTTAATTGGTTATTATTTTTAAAATCAGTTAAAAATAGATTTGTTAATATTTTGTAATGAATTAATAATTATTTTTATTATTTAAAGTCAATTTAATTTATTAACTTGAATCAATTTTTTCGTTAACCAAGATATTATTTAGACTTTTTAGTTTTTACTAACCATGTACACCTTATTGAGCAATAGTTTTAAGCGCGTGTGGGTGAAGGGAACGAGTTTCCAAGGAGGTGGATAGTTGTTGTGGAGAGGAAGGGAGCAAAAGAAATTAGAGAAATCAGAGGGGTTTGGCTTTGGATGGGTCCTAAAGTTATATTAAAATCATATATTTATCTTTAAAATTTTAAGTTAGTCAAATTGGTTCTTAAAGTTTGGAATGTAATTCAAGTTAGTCTCAAAATGATGTTTGTGATCAAATCATTAATGGATTGCTAACTTGACATAACGATGATTAAAAATTATTCTATTTCATTTCGACGCTCATTTATATCTTAGATGATATCATTTTAATTTATATGTTAGATAAAAAATTTCATAAACATGTGTTTATAAGTAATTTAATGAAAAACAGTAATTTACACTGATCTCACATGACAGTTATGGCAGATTAACAATTTGTCAATAATTTAATCACACCAAGAACTAACTTAATTGACGTTTTCTTTTTTTTGTTGGTACTTAATTGACGTTTTCAAACTTCTCGAGTATAAACTTCACGACCAATAATCGAGTGAATTTGATATTGTCCTGGGCTTTCAAATGTTTCACCCAACTATGATATCTCGGGCTTTGGAAGCCTATAGTATAAAGTACTAAAGTTAGACTTAACTTTTTCTTTTCTTTCTTTCTTCATTGATGAATTACCTTTTAAAAAAATAAAGAAAATACTTTGGACTCCGAGTAGCAGAACGCAAGGCCCATCTTTTCCTACAAAACAGCTATATCAAAACATGATTTAATGCCTTAGATTAAAAAAAATGATTTCATGCCCAAAAAAAACCTGATTTGATGCCTTTGAAAAAAAAAAGAAAAAACCTTATTCAATGCCATCTTAAAAAAAAAAAAAATCAACATGAATAAAATATCTATACTATAACACCAAAAAAAAACCTATACTATATGTCCAAAAAACAATACTATATGTAGAGAAGATATAGGAAAAAAAATTCTTTTCCATAATATCCTTTATTGTATAATTTATAAAGAACTATTTTATTAAAACAAAGAATATACTATATGTAAAGAGGATATAGTAGATAGTTGCTACCTAATTTTTCTTTTCCATAATATCCTTTATCAAATAATTTATAAAGAATTATATTTTATTAAAACAAAGAATAGTCAAACCTGTGACCTTTTGATTCAAATATGATATCGTTATTATTTTAGTTAATTTCAAATATATGAGTATTATTTGTATTTAATTTATAAAAATGTGAATTACTAGACATGTTAGTGATTATTAATACATTAGTGTATTGTAAAAAAATAACTGCAAATAAAGATCTCTTAACTTATTTTTCAAATTATTTTCTTAACAAATCAGATTCAGCATTTTCCAAATATTCCATATTTTATGTCAGATATATGATTAGAGTAATGACTCAAGCCAAGAGTGACACCTAAATTTAGATACTCAGTATTTTCATCAAAGTAAATGCAATTTTTCTATGGGCAACTAATAGGCTTTGAAAAAAATAAAGTGTACATCATTTTTTAAAAAAAAAATATAAGTAATCAATATTTTTCTAACCAATAAATTAGCTAATAAAATTTAGAACATTTGTAACTATTATTTATAAAACATCCATAATATAAATCAGTAGAACATCCGAAACCTAAAACAACCAATAATCAATTTAAAGAAATAAAACATCCAATACCTAATTAAAGAACATCGGAAACCTAAGAAATAGAACATCCAAATTAAGTTGTTGGCTGATATTGACTGAATTTTTGTTGATTACTTCGCATTATTGTTTCTTAAAATATAACTTTAATGTTTACTATGATGAATTGAAAAAGAATGAATAGATAAAGAAAAATAGAATTGTTAAATAAGAGAATTTGATCTATTTATAACCAATATGACGGGCTAAACATGTTGATATGTTTAATTAATTAATTAATTTTAAAAAATAAAAAAATCAATTTTTAACTAGGAATTTTTTTTTGGGAAAAACCACTTTTAGCGGAAAAACTTAAAAACAAAGCTTTTAATTAATAAATTAAATTTTCGGGTCGAATTAAATGAAATATAAAAAAATACACATTGTATTACTTTTGTTATTTTTTTTAATAAAATTTTAAAAGGACTCCTGACAATTACGTCAAAAGATAACAAGACGCCTGATAAAAAAAAAAGGTACAACCCTGCCCTCAATAATTATCGCTATTAGACACATTAGCCCATTCTTCAATTATTTTTCTTCGAATATGTCTACGTGGCAAATTAAAGTGATGGTTTGTTCATTAAACAACATTCATAGCTCATGGCGGTAGGTAACGATCGAAGAATTGAAGAAAATTCTCTGCAGAAAAGATGGATCCTATAAAATATGGTTTATTGTTTTGAGATTGAACCAGTTAAGATCGAGTTTTATAAAAACCAATAGAGTTAGGTTGGTTCGTAACATAATATATCGTCCAAGCTAATGTTTAACGACTAAATCACCACTTAACGTGCTATATATCCAGTTCTATTAACCCTAGATAGATGACATAGATAAAAGGGTAAATTTGTCCACAATGATAAATATCAGGGGCCGGATTGGAGTATTTTTTTTGTCAGAGACTTCGTTGTCTATCTAGTAATTTATCAGGAATCGGGATGGATATTCACTTTTTTTTAATTCAAATGAGATTTAAATTAAATTAAGATCAAATATCAAAATAATACATCTTATATTTAGTGTCAAATATTGATGTAATATTTCGTGAGATCTAAATTAAAATTGAAATCAAAATATAAACAAAGCATTTTGTTACTCCCTTATTCTCAATTGAATAATAATAATAAGAGTAATGTTAGGGAACAATGTTAGGGGATCAATAGGGAGCCAATAAGTGTAATTAGGAAAATAATAAATTGTAAAAAAAAGGAGAGAAAAGAAAAAAAATGATATTGACTCTCTATTGTCTTTTTAATATTCACTCCCAAAACTTTCTCTAATAATAATAATAATAATAATAATAAGATTCTTAAATCATTCTCATATTTATCTGTTTAATTTTAATTTTTTTTTAGCATTTTGATAATAAATTTTGAAAAAATTATGACATAAAACCAAATGTGAAATATGGAAAGTATAGGAAAAATTGGAGGGGCAGATCGGTAATTAGGGGTGGCGCAATGAGCAGTTGAGTAGTAGTCTTTTCTTTACACTGTGGTGGTGGAGTCGAATATATCGCCTTTTCATTCAACCTTCTTCTCACTTCTCAGCACGTAAACAAACGTCTCTTCAACTATCTTCCCCCTTCCTCTTCCTCTTCCTTAACCGCTTCACTCTTTCTCCCTTCTCCCAAACGACGCCGTTTCACCTTCTCTCTTCTTCACTCCTCCCTAGGGTTTCCCTCTCCTTTCCTTCCTTCCACCGATTTTCACTACCCTCATCACCATTATCATACTTAGTAACACCATTCCTTCTTTCTTTCTTTGATCGCAGTTTCAACTTTTGCTGTTTCCGTGATCTGCATTTGAATCCCTGCATGCTGCTGCTATCTTCTTGAAATTGCGCCAAGGTTTTGAACCTCTTTATTTTAACTGCTTAGTGCTTACCTTTTTTGAGCTTTCATTGCAATGTGGTTTTCTAATGTTTCTCTTTTTCTTGACACTTCTTTGTGCAGATGAGTTTTCCCCTTAAAAAGGATGGGAAAATTATATGCACCGTCATGTCCACAAATCCACCTACTGAACTGTATGAATTGTTCCTATTTCTGAATCTCACTTTATTTGTCTATATTCTTTTGCATTTATTGTGTGTGGTCCATTTGCTGCCGTGGAAAAAAAAAACAAATTCTTTGCAGGTCCAATGAGTTGAACATACATTTTATAACGAAACAAAAGAAAGTATCAGGAATTTCCATGTTGCCCCAGTTTTCATTGGACCCTGCCCCAGAAAATCCGTATGAAAAGAATGAGTGGGGGAGGTTTCTGAATTTCCTGCACACTAATGACATGGTATGACACAAGTTTGTGATTGTGATGAAATCTTGTTTACAATGGTTGCTTTAATTCTTAGCATGGTTTAGCTTCAATTATGCATAACATACAAAATCTCTGACACCTGTCTTTGTATCTTTTGTTCTCAACTTCAGTGATATGCATGTCTGGGTACATGATTCCGTGTGTCTATTAAAATCTAAAAGATTATGTATCTAAACAAAAAAAAGAACTAAAAAGATTTTCAAGTATGGAAGTAAAACAATAGATCATGGGATTTTGTGATTAATGAGTGTGATTGGCTTATCAGTAATTACTTTTCACTGACTTTGCACTCATTCTTTGCAGATTGCTATTGCAGACCTTGAGCCGTTCAAGTTTTACATCCTCCCCCCTGCTAAAGCCTCGACATCTACCCCAGTTAGTGTTGCCTATGAGATAAGCAAGACATGCAACGTAGATACTATACCACGGGATTGCGAATCAGGTGTGCATTTTATGGTACATCAATTGTTTTACTCATAATATAATTTAGTCAGTCAATACCTCAGTTAAAATCATGTTTGTTTCCCCTGGTCATTTAAATTGAAGTAATTTGTACTAGATAATTCCTTAGCAGGCTCACACATGACTGAGGAGCATGGTCGATCTGATACTTTGAAGATGAGAGGCCCAGCAAATGGTGCAGAAGTTTGTTCCTCTTATCCTAACTGTCCTCAAACTGAAGATTGTACCAACCATTCTATATGAGTGAAACTTGTGACGAATTTAAAACTAAAACTCATGTGAAACAGGACAGACTCTTGGAAAAAATTACATACGAGCAGACCCAAGTTACCTAAAAACTCTTGGTCAAGCTCATTCTGGATGGATTTTTGGTGGGATAGCTGAGCTTGTTGATAATTCAAGAGATGCTGAAGCATCCAAGTAGGTTTTTTGTTTATTGTTGTTGGCTATCTTCTCATTTCTCGTTGTTAGTTAACTTGCTATCTACTATTACTTTATTTTACTCTTAACTTTTCCTCCTTGGATGTACTTTCATGAAACATGAATTTGCATTGGGTTTTACAATAATTCCTTTACATCCAAAAGAGAGCTACATAAAGAGACATGTCTTGGGGGAAATTTTTAAGCCAATTTTTGTACCTTCGTAAAGAAGGGACTCAGCAGGAGATGCGTCTCTACAGTTCCAGTATGTTCTTTATATTCAATACTATTTCAAGACAGGGACCAAATGTTCCCTTAGAATCTGCACAAGCATTTTTTTCACTCTCTCTCTTTTGTAATTTTCTCTGTCGTCAATTGGTTTCTCTTCTCTTTTATTTTTCCTATCAAACAAAATAGCTATGAATGGTTATATCAAATGTTCAACACTAGAGGTAAGGGATCGGTCTTATTCTCATAAAACCTACTATTGCTTGGATGTCACAGGATGGATATTTTTGTAGAGATGATTAAGTTGAAGAAATCTGGCAAGGAAGTTCCTATGTTGTCAGTTATTGATAATGGTCAAGGGATGAACCATGATGAGATTGTGAAAATGGTATGTTTTGGTCATAAACAGCCTGATAAAGATGTCAAGGATCGCATTGGCAGATTTGGTGTCGGATTCAAGGTAGTTATGTTTCTATTCCTCTTTTTTTGGGCTTTCCACGGCTCGCCTTAGTTTTTGCTACCTTTGGGTTGATTTGTCTAATTGTCTTCTGATCTATCTGTATTGTTCAATTAAGGTAACACTGTCCTTTGCCTTTTGCCTTTGATTCATATTCAAATTTCAAACCTCAGTGTTTGAGGGTTTTACATGCTTAAAAGCTTTTCCGACAGCCAGAATATTTCTGATAAAGTTTCTATTTTAGTTTCACTATCTTTGTCTTTTCCAGTTGCTGGTTTAAGAAAATGTTTTATCTCCAATTTACACAATTATTCTCTTCTGAAGAAAATATGCTTTATAAACTATAAGAAGAAATGAATCTGGGTATTTTGCTTTCATGACTTTTATGTGTTGGAATTCCTCTTAGCTTCTGTGTTGATACCTTGGCATCATTGTGGATATTGACAGAAGCATAAATTGATCTTATGTAACCCTTTGTTCCTTCACAAAATCCCCTCCTGGTTAAAAGGATGGCATATAAGATAGATTCCAATTAATGACTTTGTTTTGCTTTGTGTCAAATTAGGAGATAAATAAGTTCTCTTTAAGTCTATGCTTTGTCTTTTTGCTTGACTGAATTCATAATTGGTTTTCTTACTTAGACAGGAGCAATGAGGCTTGGGAGGGATGCTCTTGTTCTAACCCAGACTGCTAACTCCAGATCTCTAGCTTTTCTTTCACAATCTTTGAATGAAGGCAAAGATGTATGGAAAATTCTATGAATTTTATTGTTTTATTTTTTGATTTTTTAATTGTATATTTCATACATCATTCATCATATGTGGTGTGGGTTTAAAATTAACAATAATTCTATGTGAACATGTGGTTTTGACCAACCAAGTCCAACCAAGTCATTTATTTCAACGCTAAATAGAAGACTATTTCTATGTCGAATACAACTTTATTTAGGTGCAATTTTTTATACTATTTGACACCGAAATAATATTCTATTTAACATAGAAATAAATCATTTGGTTGAACTTAGTTGGCCAAAATCACTTGTTCAAATAGCATTACCCTAAAAATAAATGATCTTACTTCCATATGGTAGATGTCACAACCCAATGCTAATTGACATGTATTTATTATTCTAAATAATTATGCCATTTCTGTTTACTTTTTAAATGATTTTACTGCAGAATATTGAGATTCCAATAGTTAGTTATTGTCGGCAAGGACAACAGGTGGAAATTGACACAGCTGTTATGTCTGAATCTTTGGCAAAGAACAATTTGAAAGCTATTAAGGAGTTTTCACCATTTGACAAGTATCTGATTGGGGAAAAGGCAGCCTTGTTTTGTGGTGGTACAGGAACACAGATATACATATGGAACCTAGATGAATGGGGGTCAGGCTATTGTCTAGACTGGCATGATGGAGTATATGGTGGGAGTTCTTTCCATCAAGGCGACATTTTTGTCCGCTCTAGAAGGATTCGTTCTCGTCAAGGCCAAGTTAGTGTGAAGGTTTGGCACTATCTTTTGCTTTTATGAGTTTGTCAATTGAAACTATGTCATGTATGCAATTTTATGTGCTGTTGCATTCAGGTTCCACTGGATTTTTCGTTACGAGCTTACTTAGAAGTCGTCTTCTTAATTCCACGAATGAAGATGTTTGTTCAAGGAACACTGGTAATCCATTCTTGCATGACTTGCTATTATATTTTGCTTATGGATAATGTTACAGTGCACTTCAAATTTCCAGGTGTGTGTTGCACCATACAATCCAATGTAAAGGTTGTGGGGCATGCTGATTCGTCAGTTGCTTATATTGCACTATAGCCATTTCAGATTCAAATATGTGATTTGATACATTTAAAAATGACCAAAAATATATTAAATGATGATCACAAACTTTACACTCTCTTTTATCTTTTTTAAGATATCTAAAATTTCAATATCTATATCTATACTTCTATACTATATATAATGAGGATATTGGTCATTGGAAGGGGTTGGTGTCCAACTTTTGGTTTCTCTAAAATACCCTTCATTATATATAATTCATAAAAACATTTGTTTCTAAGATTTGAACCAAAGACCTTTTTGTTTAATAAAATATTTTTAGTGCCTATTGATACACTAGTATCTATGAAACATTTTTATTTTTATCAACATGATCTTGAAGTTAGATAGAATTCTTTTGAAGTTAAAGAGAATCCCCATAATGTCAATATCATGCAAAGAAAATAGGTAATTTTCAAATGCATCTACACATGAAGTCTGGCTGTAGCTATAAAACTAGTACAGGGACCTATAAGCGATTGGTGCACCAGTGTGCCTCTATGTTCCCCATTATTTCAATGTTCTCCACTCACCTTGATGATTGAAGTGCAACTGAGAGAAATCCTTTGTTTATATGTTATAACTGGTCAACAGGGTAGGGAAGTTTAAGATGTATATTCTTTTAACCTCGTGAGCTTCATTCTAATTGTTCTTCTTATCTTTGTTCAGGTTAAAAGTCGACCACTAGCAAGATTTCTAACAAATACTGTAGTGGAAGCTGGTGACATCTTGGGAAATCCTGTTGAATTAACTCTGGGATATAGTGAATTAGAATGGGAGCAGGGAAACTGTGGAATATTTTTGTACTGGCATGGTCGTTTAATTGAGGTGAGTTGGTCCACAGTCTTGGAGTAACCATTAGCAGGCACTTGGCATGCTATAATTTACAAACTACCATTGAAAGATACATGAACATGGTGGTCTTGGATTTCGTGGGTATTAAGCATATTCCTATGATTCAAGGATTCCAGATGTACCTGTTAGAATATAAAACAATTGTGTGCTTCTAACCTGTTTCAACCGATATAGCCAGCTAAAGCTAGATTTTGTCCTATTTTTGTGCAATTGGTGCTACTTTAACTTTCTCTTCAAAATTTCTGATGCTATTTTGTGTGTTTACTCTTCCAACACATTTCCATGTTTGACTGTGCATGCTTAGCTTCACTTTGTATAATACTGAAGTTTATTTTCGTCTGTTTTTCTCTGTAGGCTTACAAGAGAGTTGGTGGTATGATCCATAGTGCAGATGTAGGGAGAGGTGTAATTGGTGTCATAGACGTGACCAATTTAATGGTATGTTCTTTTTGGATTACATTTCCTTGAAAGCATTATATTACTTTGGTATTGCTTTCTTTTTGGACTCCAACCATTTTTCAAACATGAGGAAATGATGTTTACTTGCTTCGATGTTTTATTTATTTTGGTTGCCTGTTGCAAGTGGAATTATGTACTTTGGTAAGGTGTCTAAATGATAAGTCTTCTTTCTTTCTTTTTTTTCCTTTTTAACTCTTAATTTTTTTAATAACAAATCATGTGTCTTTGTTTGATCAATTATATTTTAGTGTTTACTTGCTTAGAGTTTGCTTGCATTGATCCAATATAATTAAATATAGGGTAGAGTCTGTTTTTTGTCTCTGGAGTTTGCGAAAAGTTTCAAAAATGCTCTTAACGTTTAATTTGATTCAATTTTATCCCTAATAATTTCAAATATTTTCAAATCTACCCTTATTGTCAATTTTTTTAACAGTAGAACAACAAGAACAAATGGTCAAAATTTCTTTTCCAATTTTACCCTTAATATACATCCACCACCTCCAACACCTAATAAATGTGGATGTTTGATGGGCTTTTGTAGAGGTTATGACGATGACGTCGACATCGGGGTGAGTGGTAGGAAGAATTGACGATGGTGGTGGTGGCGGTGGCGGCAAGAAGTGGGTTTGAAAAGGAGAGTGATTTGAAGAGAAAAGAAAGATGATTTCATGATGATGATGGATAGTGTTTTGAGGGTAAAATTAGAAAAAAAATATTGTTGACTGTTAAATATTTGACGGTAGAAGTAGAATTGAAACTACTCAGAAACATTAGGAGTAAAATTGAATCAAATTAAACGTTAGAACTATTGTCGAAACTTTTCACAAACTTCAGGAATAAAAAGAAAACTTTATCCTTAAATATATTTAATCACATGAAAGTCCAAAGAATAAAAAGTACAATGTATCAAAGTTGCATATAATAATTCATTCTATATGCTGTATAGAACTGGTTTACATCTTCCCCTTTAGATTTTTGAGGACATACATGTGCCTGATTTATTTTATTTTACATTTTGGATCCATATATTTTACAATGCTATTTTATGTGCTTGTTCATTCTTCCAAGGATTTTCTATTCTCATGAGACTTAACTATACTTATGTTCTACCTTACTTTTCATGGAACTTTAAATAAATTTCTCTATTGAATTTCTAAAGAAGTTTCTAATACCTTTATGTTATATGCGAACCAATGTTGTCATCAGAGTGTTTATGTGAAAACTTACAATACTTATTTGGTCATTTTATTTGTCCTTACTGGCATAGGATGATAAGGATGGCCGTGTTTGGGTGCATAATAACAAGCAGGGATTTCAAGACTCTGAATCATATGCGCTCCTTGAGGAGTGGCTTGCAAAAAAAGTAGATGAATACTGGGACAATAATTTTGATTCACTCAAGTTGGTAAAGCTCTTCTCTAAATTCTATTATAATAACAGAGGGAGGGATTCTTCCCAATTTATCATTGCTATTTTTTGTTGACTTTTGAGTAACGAAATTTGCTTGTATGAGACGTGTGACATTCACTTTGGTTTCCTCCTACATTGGTATCTCTGGTTGAATGGTAGAATAAATTGATGTATTAGAAGAATAAATAGGAGTTGCACGTTACCGTTCATGCTACAAATTATAATTTTGTACACATATATCTTTGTTTACTACGTAAATGTCCTGAACAGTACTTTTGTTTTTTTTTTTCAGCATAAAGATAATAATATCTACAAACCAGATTGTGAATGGGTGCAATGTGACAAGTGCAGAAAGTGGAGAATGTTACCTCATAACTATGACATTAGAAAATTACCCGTGCAATGGTATCCTAAACAATAGCACATTTACACATCTGATTGAGCGACATTTTCATCTCATGAAAATTTGCTCTATATTTCATGATTACTGAAGTTGCATTTTAATCCTTTTGTAATTATTGCTATTTTAGGTTCTGCTATATGCAGCCCTTTGGGGGTCAATGTTCAGATGAAGAACAGAAGATGGAACCTGGCACAGTTAATGTTTCAGATAAGCGTACAGGATATGACTGCAAGCAGAACGATTCTGTTAGGATAAAGGAGGAAGATGTTACTAATGCCTCTGGTAAAGGTTAGACATCTTAATATCTGATCATTTAGTATTTACAAACCAGTAAATGATATTTGCATGCTTGCTGTTATTTGTAAGATATAATAATTATTTGATTTATTTCTTTTGAATCTTGTTATAGCAAAAAGGACTAGGGTTGAAGTTAGGTTTGATTCTCATATAAACAAAATAGTTATAATTGTTTTACTTTTTCTTTCTTTTTTTAAATGGTGTTGAAGTGAACCCTAAAATAAGTTTAGGGGAGCACACATATAGTACATAGTCTTCTAGTCCTTGGTTATTTAGAACTTAGAAGCCTTTGCTTTGTGTGATAAACATGCAGATCAGAGAAGGGTGAGGTTTAAGGTTGAGGAGCCGGTCTTAAAGACGTTGAGAAGAGGATCTCCAACTCCAAGTAATGAGAATGCAGAGTCTAGATCACCTTCCTCAACAGCTTTGCGTGATGAACATACAGATCAAAGAAGGGTGAGGTTTAAAGTTGAGAGGCCATCCTTAAAGAGGTTGAGAAGAGGACCTCCAACTCCAAATCATAATGCAAAGTGTAGATTATCTTCCTCACCAAAGCCGGGAAAGGTGTATTCACACAGATAGAATTCAGTAAGCTACAAGAACCACATGAAAAGATGTTTATATTTTGTTTACCTTTTAGGGTTTAGGAAAATCTTAGAAAAATTTTGTTAAGGGGGGAATTAGATAAAAACTAAAAAAAGAAATGGTTTTATAGAAAAAGCTACTTAATGCATTAAAAACTTTGAAGTTATATATTATTTGCATAAATTCTATTTTGTATTTTTAACAAGTATTCTTAGAGTACTTGTTAGCAATTTTAATTTGAGCAGTAGTGCTAGATAACTTATAAAACATTAGCCAATAGAAAAGGTACATAGTATACAGAAATTGTGCAAAGTATTGATCATCCTAAATAATAAAAGATCAATAATTTAAAATGATAGAAGATAGAAGATAGATCATTTGAAATAATAGGAATAAATTATTTAAGATAATAAAGAATAGATTATTTAAAAATAGTAGAGAATAAATTATTCAAAATGGTGATATTTGCCTGATGATAATAAATGATATGAAGTTACTTATAAGAATAGGTAACCAATTCATATTTGTTGTATATTAAGTAATGAAAGATCTTAATTGAACTTCATTTTTCAAATAAATTTACATAAAAGTCCAACTTAAAAGTATCCTCATTAATTTCAAAAGCTATTTTTATGGTCAACATTTTATTAATATAGCTATCTTATCTTATAATAAAAACCTTTTTGACAAAAAAATTTAATAGTTCATATTCTAAAAAATAATAATGTCATTTATTTATTTAGTTTGACATGAGTCATCTATCTTTTAAAATTATCCCAATTCTTCTTTTGGGTATAACCAATTAATTAATTTACGTATCAAAATTATAAAATAGTTTTCATTAGGTCAAAACTACTTTTCTTTAATAATTTTTAGCAGAACCAAAAAAGCTATTAGTAATTACTACTAATGCATAATTTTTAATTACTTTTCTAATGTTATAAAAATTAGTAAGTTAAATAAATTTGTATTAGTAACTTTAAAATTATAAACAAGTTGGATAAAAGTTACTGTTAATAATTATTGATTTATAAAAATATTTTTTTAATTTTTAATTTAACAAATTATTTCCACTTGAAAATATGTATATCACAACTATAAATTCTCAAAATGCTTATAGTGGATTTTTCTTGTAAAAATAATTTGTTTAATTGTATTATAACCTAAAAATTTAAAATCAAAATGATTAAGACACTTATTTTAGTTCATTATGAATCTAAAATACTAAGTACAACATTGGTTTTAAAATGATTCTAAAGAAGTATTTTAGTATTATGACACTAAAATTTAAAATTATTATTTCAAATTAAAATTAAACCTTCTTAGTTCTAAAAGGTTGTTATTGTATTTTCACAATTAATATACCCATAGAAAATTTTATCTTTTTATAATGAATAAAAATGTTATTTTATTTTTATATAAATAAATTTTAATTTCCAATACAATAAAAAATCTTATTCGTTAAATAAAATAGTGTGCGTAAACATAAGAATTTTTTTTTAGTAATTGGTAATTAATTTTTAAAAGTGTTGGTCAAAAGTATGAATTTAACTTTCATGCATTATTAGTGTAAAATATTTTTACACGTGCATCTAATTACGTATTGCTACATTATAAAAAATAATTTATTTTTTTATTGACTTTGTAACTAGTATTTCAAAAGAATGGTATACTATCAGCATGAGCATGATTGGAGTATTTTAACAAGAGTGGTCAAGTTTTTTTATTTTCTTTTTGTATCTAAAAAAGTTACTTTATAAAAAATTTTCAAATATTTTCTTCGCGAAATCAAAATTCACATAATACAAAAAATTAAAAATATCACATACTATAGTAATTAAATATCATAATATAATAAAATATTGTAAGAGCTGATTTTTTAGTTGTTTAAATGATTATGACAGGAACAACCAAAAAAATAATAATATCATAGGTAGCTTTTTTTTTCCTTATCTCATAAAAGAAGTAATTTTAATAATGAAATTAGAGAAATGCTACATAATTATCAATTTTTATTTATTTTAATCATCATTTAACCATCATGTTAAAAGATGTTGGTGAAAATATAATGCTAAACTACAAATTAAAAATATTGAGAATTGATGGTTACAAATAATAGCCAAAATAAATTAAAATGAATGGTTATCTAGCTTTTCTCCATGTGTTTTAAACAAAAAATTAGGAAAACTATGATTTCAAAAATAATAATTTTATTAATAAATAACATAATTTAAAATAGGATAATAATATGAACATTTTGAAAAAAAAACATATAAAATAACCATAAAAGAAAGAAATTGGAGTTAAAAATATATTATTCTTATTTTAAACACTTAATTATTATAAAAATAGCACAATCAAGTTCAATCAAGTAATTTATTTTTATGTTAAATAGAACTTATTTTAAATGTATGTTAAATAATAAAAAAATAGCATAAAAATGAATTTTTATTTTATATCCAAATGGTCTTTTATTAATATAAATATGATTAAATTTTATTGATAAAATAAATATACATTTAAAATCATTGTTATAAATATATTATAAAATCATTTCTTTTAAAAGTGATCAAAATATAAAATTTGAGAGGGGCCTAATATCAAAATAAATATAGCTTTGTTATAAATTTTTTCTAAGTTTAGGGGCACTCCCCTTTGATTACTATGAACCTTGAGCTTAACAAAGGATAATCAAGTAATCAAACTTCACACCTTTAGAATCAGTTGTGGGACCACTATGTTTCCTAGCATATAAATACTATTTATAAAAGACACATGAAATTTCATCCACTAATTATTTTAATAATATATTTTATTAATGATAACAATTGAAACATCATATTTCACTAAAGGAAATTGCCATATGGGAAAAGCTTTCTAAATGATATTTTATTGGTAAGTTAACTCTACTGTTATATACATGGTAGACAATTTAGTAGTTATATATATATATATATATACACACTTATGATGATATGATTGCATGAATAATGAATGATAAAGGGGGGCAAGGCCTAACAAGATAACCTAAGGCTGAAAGGTGCACCCGACTTTCCCTCACATTGCCTTGTATGCATTACAGTTATCATCATTCGTGCCATCTTAAACTTCAATGAAGAACCAATAATAAATTCTCATTCCCATGAATTAGCAATTGCATTTATACCACTGCCTATATATATTGATAATTGATGAGGTACATGTTTAATGCATATGAATGTGTTAATTTGAGAGGAAATAAATTCGTTTAATTTTAATTGATTTTGTAAGATGTAATCTCATAATAACTTGAGTAAAACTAGAAATTATATAAAAAAAAATTATATATGAATAAACTATACTCTATATATGATGAATTAAGAAAAGAAATGGAGAAGGAACATGTGTGATTATTAGAGATGGATGCATGTGAAATGAAGTGACGGGTATGAAGGGTGTGGATGAGAGGAAAGTGGTGGTTAAGTTGGTGACAAATGATATAGATAGATATAGTAATAAATTAAATGGAGTTAATAAGATATGATGGTGAAGCAAGGAAAGGGGACCCAAGGGAGTAAGATGTAGATGGGGTTCGCCTGAAGGTGAGGGAACATCTATTGGCACTGCACGTGAGGTTTAGCCTCAAAAGATCATTCATCATTCATCATTCATGCATGGTTGGACCTATCTATCAAGAACTATGAATCATCATTCAATTTAATTACATTAACAAAATTAAAAGTTTACTATTGTTGTGAATTTGTGATGAAGCTGCTATGACTCCCATGACCATGATGAGGATTGAGGTGTGGGAATAGCGTGAATAGTAACAAAGCAACCTTTGAACGTGTCACCCTTCTCACCCCTTACACCTGTCCCCCTACTTCACATTTATTCCCCCTTCTTCTGTTCTCTTCTAATATATTCTTAGCAGTGTTATAGTGGTAGTGAATTACTAGTGATTTATTATTAACAAGTGTTAGACAAAAGACCTGCCATAACAGAGAAGAAAACACTTTGATATTTACTATTTTTTTTCAAGTGGAAGCAACTGTATTAGTATTAGTATTTTTTTTTTTTGGTGTCTAGTATTTTTTTTTGGTATTAATTTGGTGTCTAGTATTAGTATTAGTATATGCCTCCCCCAAAACAAAATGTAGGGGAAGAGAAAACTTATCCAAACGAGAGAAGCCCAAACGAGAGTCAAAACAAGGATGGATGTTTTGTATACGGTGATGTTATTATGTCACAAAATTACAAAAGTAATGAATACTAATCATAATATAGTTAAATTAAAATAGGCCAAAAATGTGATACATGACAAGGCCTCCCTAATCAAAGATAATAGTTTAAAACAGTTTGATATTTAATATATTTTAATAAATTATTTAATATAATACGTGTTATTATTATCTGAAGATTTTTAATTAGTTATGATCTCCAAAATTTGATATCTAATTCATTAAAAAATACCAACATAAATTAGCACAAATGGAGGATTCAATTCTTTTGAGATGATAGGAATATCTCATGGATTAGTTATTGAATTTTTGGTTTGCTGGATATTTTGGTGAAAAAAAAATAAAAATTAATATTTAATTCAAATTGTATAAAAATAAATAATTTTAAAATTTTAATATTAAGTTTTTCTTAATTCAATACAAAAATGAAAATGACCTTACCGTCCTTCTCTTGTATAGGATCCTTGCCAGCTCACCATGATCTCATTTCATTCCAGTCCCACTATCCAAGTCTTTAATTTGCCTATAAGTAACCTATCTTATCCGTAACAAAACAAGCAAAAAAAGGAAAAAAGAAACAGAAGAAAGCACTTATTATTATAAAACATAAATGAATGTGAATCTTGGAGGGAACATTTACAGGTCTTATTAATTCCCCAAAAACACATCTCCATGTGAATCTCAAACTCTTCTAGTCTTCATAAACACAACCAACGGCACTTAAAAACCGTTAATAATACCGCGGGCGCACAAAACCAACACAAAGTCATAAACCCCCTTTCCCCTTTCTCGTTATTTAACCAACATAACGAGGGTATTTTCGGAAACACAGTAATATAAACTGCCGCATAAGACAAACAGCAGCAGCAGAAGAAGAAGAAGAAGAAACGAGTAATAATCAGTACGCAGATCTTGTTCCATTCTCTCTCAAATTCTTCTCTTCTTCTTCGATTCCATTAAAAAAAAAGAAGGGTTACTTACTACAAAGTTAGCTTCCAATTTCAAAAATCAACAAATGAAAAAAAGAAATTGAATCCTTCTTTTCTGATTCTTCGCTCTTCCTTTACACGTTTTTCCAATTTCAACTGCGAAGCGGCGTCGTTTTTTGCAACTGGGTGTTTCGTGATGGGGGTAAAGTTTTGAACTTTGGGTTCTTAGTTTCTGTGTATCGTTGTTGGGAATAACCATAACGTGATTTCCAAGATAATAAAAATGGAAACTTGGTCGTCGGTGGACATGGTGGTGGAAGAAATAATGAGGATTCACAGATCCTTACCTTCTAGACCTGCCATTGACGAGGTTGAAGCTGCAAAGGTTCTGATTCTCAACGTTGACAAGGAGGACCAAGCCAGAATTGAATCCATTTCCAGGCAGTGTAAAGGTCCCCAAGTACCTGAGGAGCTTTTCATGGTGCTGCAAGAGATGCAGAGAAGCTTGGTTTATTATCACAGCAAGGAGCAGAAGAGGGAAGCACTCAAGCTACTTGATCTCGAGAATGTCCACTCCCTGTTCGACGAATTGATTCAGAGAGCTTCGAGGTGTGTTTCTTCCAATCCCTCTGCTTCTACCAGTTCGGATTCAAGGAAGCATGCTTACCCCAATGGCTCTGCTTCAACTGCTCCGGTTTCCACGAGCTTCGCCCTCAGTTCAGCCTCGGCTTCGGGTTCTAAGGTCGGTTTCGATGCGGTTCCGAGCTCTTCTGCTGCTGGTTCTTCTATATTGTTCCGGGCGGAGAAGGAGCTTGGGAAGGCTAAGGAGTTGGTGACAAGAGATGATAGTTTTGTGAAGAATTCAAAGTCTACATTCTACTCAAATGGATATGGAATTGAATCAAGTTTACCATCCAAGCCTCAGATATTGGATCCATCTCTAAAAGCCACAACAAGTGCAGGTAAAACCGTATATGCTTCTCATTTCACTACATTCAAATTGGGTTATTACTGTTGTGATGATTTTGATGATGTTTAGGTAGTCATATTGGACATGGATTGTTTGAATTAGGTGGTGATGTTTTTTTGTTCTGATGGAATGAATCTTTGTTGTGCAGGCCAAGATGGTAGTGATAAGTTAAGTTTGATAAAACTTGCAAGTTTAATTGAGGTCTCTGCAAAGAAAGGTACTCGTGATCTCAAGCTCCAGAACAAATTGATGGACCAAGTCGACTGGTTGCCGGATTCGATTGGGAAGTTGTCAAGTTTGGTCACCCTTGATTTATCAGAGAATCGGATCATGGCCCTACCTGCCACCATTGGTGGCCTTTCGTCCTTGACCAGATTGGACTTGCATTCGAATAGGATCACTGAGCTCCCGGATTCTATTGGAGATCTCCTTAGCTTGGTCTTTCTTGATTTGAGGGGAAACCAGTTAACCTCATTGCCTGCTTCTTTTGGCAGATTGATACGGCTTGAGGAGCTCGATTTGAGTTCGAATATGCTTCCAGTGCTTCCTGATACCATAGGGTCACTTGTTAGCCTAAAAATATTGAATGTGGAGACGAACGATATTGAAGAAATTCCACATTCTATTGGTAACTGTACCAAGCTTAGAGAGCTTCGTGCTGACTACAATCGCCTGAAGGCCCTGCCAGAAGCTGTAGGAAAGATTCAGAGTCTGGAGATTTTGTCTGTTCGGTACAATAACCTTAAGCAATTACCCACAACAATGTCGTCTCTAACAAACCTGAAGGAACTTGATGTGAGTTTCAATGAGCTTGAGTCAGTACCTGAGAGCTTATGTTTCGCCACCTCTCTTGTCAAGATGAACATAGGAAACAATTTCGCTGACATGAGATCCTTACCAAGATCCATTGGGAACCTTGAAATGCTTGAGGAACTGGATATCAGTAATAATCAGATACGAGTCCTTCCGGATTCATTTAGGATGCTCACAAGATTACGCATCCTACGAGTGGAGGAGAATCCTCTTGAAGTTCCCCCAAGACATATAGCTGAAAAGGGAGCAAAGGTAACTAACTTTTCCTTGTCCATCTAGTTCTTTTGGTATTTCACTATAGACCTTTCTATTTTTAGAAATCTCAGTCACTTTC
>JASCZI010090635.1:99831-147555 GCA_036250425.1 Stylosanthes scabra | reverse complement strand
AGCTAGTGGAGAAGAGGGATAAGAAAGAAGTAAAAACCCAGCCACTTAAGCAGAAAAAGAGCTGGGCTCAGATCTGCTTCTTCTCGAATTCTAACAAAAGAAAGCGGGATGGAGCTAATTATGTGAAAACCTGAAATGATTTCTTAATCACACCATTGTTGGCATGCAACAGATCCCTTGAGTAAGTTGAATTCGTTTTCTACCACTCTAAGTAGGTTATCAAACTCATGAATTAACTCGAGTTGAGTCCTAGCTGTAAGTTTAATTCTGTTTGTACCAGGTTCCCTGGTTGTGTCATGGCTGGATTTCTTCTGGAGGGAATGATACATACAATGGCTGCTGATATCTTCTGTTTTCCCATTTGAGATAGATATGAATTGAAGGGAAAAAATAGAAAGAAAAAAAGGGACACACAGAGAGATATCTGTCAGTTTGCAGTCAGTAACATGTGCAACACAAGGGGGATGGTACCACAAGAATGAATGAATTGGCAAATTTTGTTGGCAAATTTGCTTTGACTTGGTCACTTGGAGGCACAAAATTGTAGATTTTGTTGTTCTATATTTCAGAATATATATTTTTTTCCTTTGTATAATTTTGGTTTTTCAATTTGATTTGATTTGTATTTGTGCAAGTGTTGTCTTGAAAGCATAATTTGTCAAAAAGAAAAGTGTACAATAGGCAAAATGGGGAGGGGTAGTTGGGGGAGAACCGAGGTTGATTTGATTATGTACTGTCTCAGTTTCTGTGTCTATCTTTGTATGTGTGCTCAAATTGTTGTTTCACATTCACATTCACATTCACTCTCAGTCTCAGCTGTTAAATGGAATAACATTTACCTTTGTGCCACTCAGTCATACTAATGAATGCCCTTCCTTAATAAGTTGACTTTAATATGCTACTGCTGCTATCCACTTTGCTTCTATTTCTCATGTTGACTTATTTTAATGGTGTGTCATGTGTGGGAGTTGCAATCACTTTAAGGACAATATTGTTATTCATAGAACAATAAAGTTTATTAGGTACATTCAAAAGCAAAGCTTGAATCCTAGCATGTAAATATTTTTGAAGGACAAATTCCAATGAAAAAGAGCATAGTTAATTAAGGATTTACTTATCATGGTATTAATTGATTGGTTTAGTGATTAGCTTATTAGTCTAATTAAACAAATATCGGAGTTCGAATTCCATCTTATGGATGCAGTAATTCATTAATCAATGGAGTTCAGTCTCGCAACAGATTAGTCATAGTTCGTTTAACCAAGTGTCAGAGTTCGAATTCCATTAAATTCTACCTTGTGAATACAGCAATTCATTAACCAATGGAGCTTAGATTCGCGACAGATTAGTCGTCGACGTGCCAGACTAGGAGATACATGAAAACTGAAAAAAAAAAAAAAGTGTCATAATCATTGCTTAATCACATAGTAAATAGTTATTAAGCTTCGTTTATGATTCATTTAATTAACCACATGGGCAGCTGGAGAGAGCATTCATTTAAATTAAATGTTTAATCATCATATCATATATAAATAATTAGTTAATGGCATAGAAAGTGATTGACCACTAAGTGTCAATATAAAACAAAAACATTGCCATGTTAATGGGAAAATTAAAATAAACAAAATAGAAAGGGCTATTCCTTACTTGTCACTATGGAAGAAGATAGTTTGGCCAACACATGCCTATATCCTAACTCTCCCTTCATCCAAAATTGGCCTATGTTGGAAACTTAGTGGGCTGCATCACATGCCATTTAATCATAAATTAACAACAAAATGAGGTCAATTATTATAGTTAAATTAACCCAAAATACATCAAATTTCTCAGCTTGTCTAAGGTGTCAAGTACCTCTTTCAGTATCTGGAAGGGGTCCACTAGATCATGCAACAAGCTTTCACAATCATAGATTTACAGCTAATAATAGTGGAAATGTTTTAAATATATCCGGAACACCGGTATTTCTATATTTTTAGTCATTGATTCTCATCATATATATTTTATAATTAAAATTAATTAAAATCAACGACTAAAAATATAAAAATATCTAATTTTCGGATATACTAGAAACGCTTCCAATAATAATAACAAGTGTTTATACTTATAAGTTAGGATCTCTCTTACGAGGAAAAGTGTATTTATATTAACAAGGATTCAATATCCAAGTCAGCTTTTGTTTTTGCATGGAGGAATTATCCCTTTCCTTCAACCAAAATAAGTGCATGTAACTTTACAATTTCTTTATATATATATATATATATATATATATATATATAAAATCAGTTACTAGATATAAATAAAAGTGTTATTTCACATAATTTTAATATATATTTTATATTTATGTATTTTATATTAGTAGTTTATTTTTTGTGTGCATGGAACATAATTGTTGTTGTTTTGTTTTTCATATATAAAACTTAAAAGAATTAAGACACTGAATTTAATCAGAAAATATTACTTTTTTAGATTTTTCAAAATAAAATAAGTTTTGAAAGCTAATCTTTTTTTTCCTAATCTTTTTAAAAGCTTTGATTATTTATAAATTTTATCTACATATATATTACTAATAAGTATAAACACTTGCATAAACTTATCTTTCAATAAAGAAAAGCATAATGTCAAAGTCATGGTGGGGGCAGTGAGACAAACACATTCAGCTTATGTGGTTCTTTTGGCCAAAATGTCAAAATTCAATTTTGAAATGTTTCAAGATTTGGCGTGGCATAATTAGAATTTGGAAACCAAATTGCTCTTTTTAAACTTGTTCTTATTGTTTTGCCTTAGAAATTGTTCATAATATTTTGGGGAAAGGAGATAGTCAATATAAATTCTTCTTCAAATTAGAGAATAACACTCAAATCAAATTTCTCATGGATACACTTTGTCCACATTTGCAATTTATTTCTAGATTCTTTCAGATTCCAAGGAATATACCCTTGAATGCTATCATAAGATTTTATCCAAAACATTTTTATAGAAAATATAGAAAATTTAAAATTTTAATATATTTATTAAAATAAAATATTTAAAACTTTTAATAATAGCAATCTTAACAGGTGTTTTTAGAACAAAGACACATGTTAGTTAAATACTTAAATCTATATATTTTTTATTTTGAAATAAGTGTCATTTTTTATTAAAAAAAAAAAGAAACTAGCATTTCATAAATAAGTGTTTATTTTTTCAAATTAATATTACATACTTAAATGGAATAATTATAGTTATTTAAGATAATCTTGTAATTAACCTTTTTTTTTTAAATTTTTATAACACTAACACTTCAATTATTTTATTAATTTACCTTAAAAGAAACGAAAGTGAATGCCTTACTTAAGAAAAGAACAAACAATAATAATAATCTTAATATTTTCAAAATAAATAAATAATCTCAATGTTAGTGAAATGACAGTTTAGATAAATGTATAGGATAGTGATTGGTCACAGCTGAATATATAATTATTCCACTAATAATAATATGAGCATAATAAATTAATAATGTATCTAAAATCTAAATGCTCAATATTTTCTTTTGGTGACTTTAAATGCTCAATATATCAACATCTACACTAAATTTTCATGAGAGTGAAGCTTTAAATTGTCACCGACACCAAAATCTAATAGAAGTTGACCTCTGTTCATAGTTATGGAAAATAATTTAAGGATATTAATCTTGATTGGAGTTTCAATGTTCTTCCGATTATTTTTATTTTTATTTTTTTTCAAATATGTCCGATCCCACAAAGGTTTGCATAATAATTATTGGAGGAGGGAGCCTTTCTTGTAGCAATCTATCAACGAGAATATAAATTGTGGATAGGGAAATTAAACTATTTATTATTATTATTTTAATCCCTTCAATTCCCTAAAACACTGAATAGTTAATTATTTGATTTATCCACACAATTCTATAATAAAATTTTATTTTTAATTCTATTTGGTATACATTTATTTTACTTAATTAATTTAATCAAGTTATTTATTTTTCTCATTATCCCTGTCTACTATCCAGCAAAATCACAGCCAAGGAAATGGACTTAGCGGAATCAGCGAGAAAAGAAGATCCTGTTGAGCTTGACTCTAGTCCGACTTTATGAAATGACTTAAGAAATGTAGGATAAGTGGAAGTCGAAAACGACGAAAGTGAAATAAAAGACATTTTGAATATTGAATATATAAGACCAATTTATTAGCACCTAAACACACACTTATGAGATTAGCTTCGTTCTTTGGATAACTCTTATGAAAAAGAGTAATATATTGAATATTTTATGCAATCACATATATGAACTTCAATGGATTGGAGGAGATGAGGGAGAAAGTTCTTCAACTTCTATAACAATTCTTTAATCATCATTGGCCATTGCAACTAGTTTAATGAAGTCACATACCAAGAAAAATAATTTAAAAATTATATAACGTAGGTGGCTATCAATATTCTCATCCTTCCCTACCCACATTGAGTCATTTCTGAACAGTATTTCAAAATTAATATTAGAAAATCATTAGAAAGTTAATAATTAAATTATTATTTAAAATTTATATAAATTATTATTTATAACTCATATTTGATAATTAAATTATTATTCAAAATTTATATGAGTTATTATTTATAATATGTGTTGATTCTCTAATTTTTTCATCATGTTTATGCACAATAATCCAGTCATGATCAGACTTTTCAAATAATAATAAAAAGAAACAATTAATTAACGAAAGTTTTCAAAGAAAAGTTCTAAAAACTTGAAAAATGAAAAGCATAGCTCTAGAGTTTTTATTATACAAAATTATTGCATTCAAAGACTAAATAACACTGCCTAGATTTTAAAAATAAAATCCCAGTAAAAATTTTTTAGTTATATTATTATTTTGAATTCGGCTAGGCGGTTAATTTAGACCGGTTCAAAAATAGAACTCATACGAAAAGAATATGAGCCTTAACCCTTTTAAGTGATTTTTTTAATTTTTAAAATTTAATTAAATGATTAAAATATTTTTTGTTGACTAAATGATTAAAATATTTATTACCACAACTTTAACTCCTTTTTGCTGGTAGTAGTTTTCATTTTTAAATGAATCATAATTATATGTAAAAGATTAAGTTAATGAAGCAGATTTGCAGAGAATTATACTTGGGGGAAAAAAAAGGAATCTTTGAGATGTGAAATAATTTGTGATTCAAGATCTAGAAGAAGCTTAAGGATAAGATTAGTTGGTTTGAAAAATGGGCCTGCTTATTAATATATTTATTTATTAATTATAATTAATTGAGTTCCAGGTGGACCCACGTGTGCCCCCCTTACAGTTATGTTTTGCATGCATCATGCATGGTTGTGTTGCCAGAATAGTATATGCAATGTACAACTGGGAATTATTCAATTATGTTACCAATACTATTATTATTATTATAAATTAAATACGTAGAATAATAATAAATTGGAGATTAAAAAAAATGTAAATACATTAATTGTTAGATTAAAAATTCGCAGTTCGATTCTTGATTTTAACAAAATAAATTTTTATTTATTATATAATAAAAAGTGTTTTGAAAAGATAAATTTAAATACTAATTCTCTTTATATTCGGATTTTCGCCCATTATATATAGTATAGAAATATAGATTATAATTATTATTATTATTTTTAAAAGGAAATTATTTTTGTTATATTATGAGCAATGAAATTTGGCATTTTTATCATTCTAACAAAATAAATAATAACAACTAGAAGTGAATTTACAGAAGTACTTTATTTGACGTTTGAATATTATAAACTAGAAGCTTTGTACGATTTGGACCTAGAAATAAAAGGTTTGGGTCAATATTATATATTTTTTTGGTGACAGGGTCAATATTATATATCATAATCATAAGAAAATTTATTGCTTTTAAAAAAAATACAAATTAAAGGGGTAATCAAAAACAACTTTGCTATTAATCCCGTGATGTAAAACTTTCTTATGTGAGAGACACGTCATCCCTTTACCTTTTCTATGACCCTTAAATTATTCTCCAACTACTCATCTTCCCAAGTCAAAACAAAGGATTACTTCATTCTAATTCACATTTCATTTTTTTAGGGTTTAGCAGTTTACACTAAAATTAGGATTTTTTAAATTATATTCATAAAAGTTTGTTGAATGAACATCTACAAATAGACTAGTTAAATTGAATTGGATTAGTTTAATATCATAAAATTGAATAGGTCTAACTTTAGAAAAGAAAAAAAAAGAAAAAATTCATATTATAAATATGATAGAAATTATATTTTTAATAAAAAATTAATTTTAATACACTCACGGATAAATTATTTTATACAATTATTCAATTAGGTTTAATTAATATTTTTAAGGGACTTGAAATTTAATAAAATTAATAATTACCATTGACTTTGAAAATCACAGCTTAAACATAATTGGAAGCAAGTATCTCTTCAATTTTGTGGAGGTCATAAACCCTAATTTTGGTTCACAATGGAAACATATTTCTAGAGAGTTTGTAGGTACAATTTGGCAAAGACATGATCATGAATCTTGTGTTTTGGAAAGAGGGTAGTTAAAGGGGGCCAAGCCAACCCTTTACCCTTCCCTTAAAGGGTTGGTTGATTTTGACATGAAACAAAGTCATGTTAATGAAAATGAAAATGCAGCTTCAATAATAACAAACCATATCACAATGACATGTGGTGAGTTGTGACAACACCCTCATTTATCAGCTACATGCCACTCTCCACTCTCCTCGTGAACACCATCATCCTTGTTCTCATTCAATCAATAATAATCAATAACACTCACTCTCTATGATTCAGTTTCTTTTATAGTAATAGTAGTTATTATAGTTAACAGGTAAGTGTAGCTTGGATCATAGATGTTTCAACATTCTAGTGTTCCTCTATTTCAGGTGGTGAAACTTCTAATAATTAATTCTCTTTGCTGTGAAAACAAGGTCTCATAATATAATAATAATAATAATAATAATAATAATAATAATAATATATGGGGTAAACCACTAATATTACCTTTAAAAATTTTAAATACCGACAGATTTTGAATTTTTTAATGATAAAAATGTTTCGCAATTATTTAAAATCGCGTGTTAGATTTTCAAATAATTGTAGGGCATTTTGTCGTTAACAAATTTGAGAGTTATTTTTGTCGGTTTTTGAAAATTTAAAGGGCGATTTTATCATTAACAAATAACATATTCTTTCATTGATGAATTGCTTAAACATTATTTTGATTTAGTTTATGTGTATGTTTATTCACGTTGGTTGAATGAATTTTGTTAAACAAATTATATCTAAAGGTTATTATTGGCTTTTTTAGCTCAATCTTTATAGGTTAAATTTAAAATTTGGTCCAAAAAATATTTTGGAAAGGATTAATAGCACAAACAATATAAGAACACTTAATATCAGATAAAACATAGTGAGGCAATGGCACCATAAATGGTAAACTGATAGCTAAGGCATTGCTGCTAAATGTTCAAGTTCTTTGGCTAAATCCTTGGCTGCTACAAGTAATAAACATAAATTGACTCTTTTCTTCAAACCCAAACTCTAAAAAGCTTATCTGAAACCTACCATGACAGAATTCAAGGTTGATAAATGATGGCAGAAAACCAAAAAACTGCCACAAAAAATATTATTCCTGTGTATACTATAAAATCTGTCTTGCAATCATACTGCGTCGGAATAAAAATGGGACTGCAGACTGTGGAATTCCATTCTAGCTTGCATGATCTCTCAGGTCAGTTGCAACTTCCCCACTAGTCGGCCTGCGAGGTCACGAAAAAATACATATATTAACCAGAACAAAATCTATTACATAATTAGCAGTTAATGGCTTTCCAAACTTCTCTTTAGATAACATTTTTTTTTCTGATCAAGCAGTACATGCTAGTAGCAAGTTCAGAAGTTCAAAAGCCATTCAGTTCCATTATCAGCAAATTTTTTTTTTCTTTTGTTGGTTAGCATATCATAATCATAATTCTCGAATATTAACATCACTACTACAGAAAAAGTAAATCAAAAACCTGCTTCATTGCAATAAAAGATTTTTACTTTTTCTCTTTAAATACAAAATGTTTACACTGATCCACGAGTTAAACATATTCATTCGCTCCCTAGAATGTTAGTATAAAACATTTCAAGGTCCTATTGAAGTCAAAGATCATAGCCCATTGGTTATAATCTTTTCTGTATTCTTCTTACTAGAGAACGATCAAATTTAATATTGACTGATAAATCATCAACAATCACTTTTATGACCCAGCAAATCATTTTGTTACAGTTTGCTAAGCCCCCTCAAGCAAATAGTTCACTTTTTTTCTAAAGCAAACTATTATGCAAATGACTAATTCGATCATTGTTTATAAACGGCATTTCCATATGATAATTTCATGAACAAAGGACAAAGAAAAACATCAATGCTAGTTGGTACAGATATAGATGTAAACTATAAGCTATGAAATATAAACGCATGATTTATATCTATAAAAGGCAACCTTGTACTATGTCAAGTGGAATGAGCTGATAGCCTATTTTAGAAGATACAAACTTAATCGATTTCATGAAGCAACGTTTCACAGATATATCAGATCAAATTTCTTCTCCATGAATTTGCAAATTTAAATTTTCGGTGGAAGTTCTTCAAAAAAAAAAAGATTAATTATGTACAAGTTACTTCAGTTTACTCCCACCTTTGTTTTCTCATTAATAAGCAAAGGAGAAAAGAAATTGCATCCTGAAATATAATTATAACTGAAGTGCAGAATGTTGGATTCAAAGTTGAGTTGATAATAATATCTAAATCAAACAGAAGACCACAAAGAAAACTATTAAATATGACTTAAAAAACATAGGAGTAATGCACTTACAATCCACCTAAGACTTTGATAGTGTCATAGAAAAACCATTGCAAAGTTATTGAAGGACCAACAAGCAAAAGTCGTATAGGAAGGCTCCTGGTAAATAGATTGGCGAACCCAATTTTTCTGATAGCCTGCAAATAGAGAATAAGTGGACCGCATTTAGTACAACATATCGAATCTCAAAAAGAGGTATCATAAAACAAAAGAGAAAAACGAGTACCAGCTTGAGACTATCAGCCTTTCTGTTATAGAGAGCAGAGACAATATTGTCAGCAGGATTGGAAATGAGGCTACCGACAGATCCAGCAGCATATCCAGCTATACATGTCACACCAAGCTGTTGAGCTACAGAACAATCTTCCTTTCTTCTTTTAGCAACATTGCGATACAACAAATCGACAGAATGCTCAAATGTTGCAAACATAACCATGGAAACTGCTCAAAAGGAAACAGAACACTTATTCAGTTCGTTGATGATATCGTCACTGCAACTAGTTACCCCCCTCAACTAATACAAATGAACAAAATTCGCAAGAACAAAGTCCAAGTGTATGGAGTACTCAGCATGATTGGCTTAAAATAGTTGTTTTATTATTGCCAATTATCACTCATCAGGGGCAACTAATCCCAATAACCTTATCAGCATGATTCATTTTAAACAGAAACATTTTTTGGGAACTTAATTAGATGGGGAAAAGCAAGATTTAACCATCTATTGTAGAATTTTCTGGCAGATAGTTTAGAACCCTTTAATTTTCAAGTATAAATTATTCCCACCAGAACAAGCGAAATTTAAATAGAATTTTAAGAGATTATGAAATTACATGGAAGGTTTCGACCCAAAAGTGGAAAAAGTCCACGGTAGAATCTGCAAGGAGTAAACGAAATATAGAATATAAATAATAATCATAATCACCCCCTATAGATAGGCTCACTACAAAGCATGAAATTTAACAAGTTCAATGTTTCTTTACCCTTGCGTGCCTTCTGCTGCATATAATTTCGGAAAGCCATCATACAAGCCTTTAGCAAAGCAGGGTTGTGCCTGAACCCTCACTTTAACAGCTTCAAATGGACACAAAGCTAGATTGGCAAATATTTCAGCAGATGCACTACTAAGAAAGTAGACAAAGTTCCTGTTCTGGTCTACAAACACATTAGAATAAACCCCCTTAAAATATTCATAGAGACCGAATCTACAGCCGCCTTGTGCGCCGTAGCCAAAGAACTTGCCTGTCCAACCCCTCCAAAGGGCAGAAGGCCCTTGTTCCCTCATTAAGGAAGAAAAGCACTTGGAAATGCTGTAATACTTCACAGGGTACACCTATATATGTAACAACAACAAATCCACTTCCCCATAAGAAACATGATCAAGTTAACAAACAACAAGATCATTCAATTATTCATTCAATCCTAACAAAATTGTTTGCTAAAAAAAAAGTGATATCTCACTCACATTATGATATCAATAATGAAAGTTAAAACTTTGGAACAAATGAAATCAGTGTAAGCATGACATGAATTTGAAATGCACCTGCATGTTGACCTTCAAGACATCAAGAGGAGTTAGAGCAATATGGGTAGTGCCAGCACTGAGCATTCCACCAACAGCACAAAGACCATAATACCTGGGACTCAATTCCTCAGAGATTCTTCTTCCTTCCATGGCCATGATCAAAAACCAAACCACAAACCACCGTAAAAGAAAAAGGAAGAAAAAACTGAACTAACTGGTTCCTAATTCAGTGAAAAACTCAGCCTCCATTCACACTAAAAGAAAATAGTGATTAAAGTTTCGTTTTTTAAGCACGCTATAGAATAGTTTTGTGGACACAAACAAAGGAATCAAATTTAGGGAGGGATACGCGCCACTCTCTCAGTAGGAGTATGGAATCTGATTCTAGAAAATGCAAATGCAAATGCAAATGAAAATGCTAAACCAGATTCCAGATACCTCCAATCCCATTTTGCAGGAGCTTCTTTGGGGTTTCCGGAGAAGCTGGTCGAGTAAAACCCCCAATCACGAACAATTCAATATTGTACATTTTTCTTTTAATTCAATAATAATAATAATAATAACTAACAATTTTATATGTAACTAAAAATTAATTATTAAATTAATTACATATTAAAAATATTAAAAGTTCTATTTAAACATTAAAATTTACCACCTAAATCAGTGACTATATACTTATATATATATATATATGAATAATTGAATACATATATAATTTTATTATTTTTAATATATATTACACACTAATTATAGATTTTAGTAGTTAATTTTAGTGTGTAAATAGTATAACTCATAAAATATATACAATAATCAAAAATCTTATATGTATAAAATATATGTTAAAATAATTTTAACAATATATATAAATACTTAATAATTATTTTAGTGCCTAATTTTGTTTTTCATTAATTCTTCTACAAGCAAAGAGATGTATTATAGCCAAGCTTTTCTTTTGGCAAAATGCATGGCCACGTTACTGAAAATATTGAATGATTGATTGATAAAAGAGGAATTTGTGTAACTTGACTTTTTTTGGTTTGGCAAGTGTGCTTTTCATTTTCTTTGTAATAACTAATAAATACTCTCACTCGTGTAATTTCCTTAGTCCTTAAACAAAAAATGATTTTTCTTTCCAATATACAACTTTTTCTATATATATTTTATTAATTATATAATAAAAATTAGTCATTCGTAGTCACTACATATAAAAATTATTTAATTTTTTTTTGGTGTCTATAAAAAACTATGTATTTATTATATTATATTTTTTTTAATAAACTACTATGAATAAGTTTAATTATTATCTATTTTAAGTTTGATTATTTTGTTATAACAGATTTAATAATTTTGGTAACTCAGTATTTAGTTAAAAAATTTATAAATATACAAAAATGAAAAACCAAATTATTTTTTATTTTTAAGTAAAGAAAGTTTTAAATATTTTTTTTTGTTATTTTTCTAAAAATAATATATATTTGAGAAATGTTAGGGAAATAATCAAGAGGATGCATTAAATCTTTTAATCACTACTCAGGTAGGGAAATGTTAATGCATTTTGAGAAAAATAAAGAGTGCAATGCTCCTTATAAAATGATATGCTATTCAAATTAATAAATAAATATAATTGTGATTAATGTTCTATTAATATTACTTTTTTTTTGGACAAATAATATTACAATTAAAATTTCTATAATTTTTATTTTTGGCTCTGAAATGTCCATTTGGTTGGCCCAACATTTTGCAGATCTCTTTTACCCCTTCTTTTCAGGAAAGTCCACAAAAAAATATCAAATAAAAAGGTTTGCGTTGTCCTAATCGGTACTTTGGGTCTATCTTAGTTCTTAGATACTAATCCTACTGGCCCATATCCATGATATAATTTTGTAGTCCAAAACATGGAAAGCCTAACCCGATCCAAATCGAAGCCCATTATTACCGTAGTTCCAATAACCCAACTCTGATCCACTAGCTCCGGAGTTTAGTTTTCTTTCTTTCTTTTTTTTCCACATATGGAGTATGGACAATGAAAACCCAGTAAAAAAACCTGCATGTGAACAATAGTGAATTCATGAGAATACACCCAAAAAAAAAAAAGTTAATTCATGAACAAAAAAAAAACAATAGTGAATCTTTATGAATTAAAATAATCTTTTCTGTAACAAAAATAATCTTTTTCTAATACCAATAATAATAATAATAATAATAAACTTTTTTGCAACAAAAAAATCTTTTTTTCCTTAGAATTTGTGTCCATTTCCTTAGCTCAATTGGCAATCAATTTATTTTCGAAGTGAAATTTAAAATACTCCTATATTAAGGACTTTTTTTTGTAAACAATAAAATAAAATATACAATTATTATCTTAAAGAATTCTCCCATCTCAAGACTAAAATTTTCCAAATTATATATCAAATATTGTTGATATTTGATTCAAATTTTAAAAAAGTTTACCTTTGGTAGATAAAATTTTACTTTTAGTTTATCAAGCGCCATTGCAAGTTGCAAAATTGTGAAGGTAGTTGGGAACAGGGAATGGCTACATTTATGCGAGAAATTTTTTCTGGATTTCGTAAGTGAATCAGAAATACGTGTTTTGGATAAGGTTGTTGCCGCCTCAAATTTCTCATTGGCTTTCTCTATGGACTTTGAACTTTCCTCTCAAACATGACCCTTCATAATTTCATACAAATATCTTCCATATTTTCCGTTATTGTCCTAAATCACATAAATATATTGAAAATAATTTAATTTTAAATAAAAACTTTCCTCTTTACATTTGAAGGTTCATCAGTTCATGTTAATCAAACTCTTTCTTAATTAAAGAAAACTATGAACAACGGTTCTTAAATCTTAGTTAATACTTAATACAGAAAAGTTTCATAAAAATTAAAAACAAAACATTATTCTATTCATAATGTAGGACAAAAGTGTTACATAGTACTTTTAAATGATTACGCAAATTCGAATCAGAACCGTCCAAAAAATGCAATGGTGGCGAATTCTGAGGCACACGCATCTCAAGGACGTTTCACTCTCAACCTCGTTTCGAGATTATTTCTGAATTCTGATTTTGACTTGCAAATAAATAAAACTAGTAATTAATTGCTCAATAATTAGTTTATGCAAATTAAATATGCAAGAAAATTTGCAATCACATATCACTATCAGAAGTATGTGGGGAATAAAATAATAATTTTGGTGGCACAGCTAAGCACATTGGAGAGTTACTCCATAGATATGATTTTGATTTGCTGAGAAAGGAACACGTCGGAAAACACTTTGATTGATACCGTACATGTTCATATCTGGAGCCAACACTCCAACAACTATATTCATCAAAATCTTATTTGTTTCCTATTATTTTTGTGTCAAAATTAATCTCACCAACCATCCAAAATTAATCATGGTGTAAATTTTATTTCATATAAACAGGTAAATATTTAATTTAGTTACAAAAATTTTATATTCGAATTAAGTTGGTTTTCTTTTAAAATTGGTAAGCAAAATCTTATGCCATAAATCAAGTTATTAAATTGTTTTCAGGAAGTGCTAATGTAAAATATAATAAGGTAATAGACTAGAGTGATTTACTTAAAATATATTGAAAATAAATTAAACATCAACTTAACTCAAATAAAATTTGACTGACTAAATTAAAAGTTCATTCAAAAATCAAAATTAAAAAAAAACATAATAGTTTTAATATGATTAGTTAATATACGGAATTCCAAAAATAGGAGATGATAAAAGATTTACGGAAATATGAGGGCAAATTATTTTTGAGAAGTGAATTTGCATTTTTTTCTATTTTCAAATTTTAAAAAATACAATTTGTTGAGGTGAATTATTTTTTTATTTTGATTTTTTTTTTAAAAAAATTACAATTAATAGCCTGGAAATTTTTTAGATATGATATTTATCTAAATAACAAATTAGCTTATTGTCAATGAGCTATAACTCAAATTACATTTATCATCTTCATTTAGCAGAAGTATCAAGTTCGAACCATTCACCCAATACATTTTTTATAAAAAGAAATAGCTTATTTATATGAAAAATATCTTACTAAACAATATAACGTTAGATAATTTGGATTGACAGTGATTAATAGCTTATTCAACATTTGAACACTTGAACTCAACATTTAAAAGTCTTCATCTTCTCACATTACATATGACCAGCTCTTGTTGAGTGATTCTCATTGTGTCTTTGTATTCTTTTCTTTTTTACTTTTTTTCTTTCTATGAAGAGCAGGGATTAAAGCTAAGAAGAGCAACAAACACAATGATTCAGGTTGTGATCGTTGCAGTTGCTGCAACAGTTGGGAATCTCCTCATTGGATGGGATAGTTCCACCATTGCAGGTTCCTCTTACATCTTAATCACCTTCGATTTCATTATTAATTGCTTTAATTATGTATGTTGTCTTCTTTCTAGTGATATATGATATGATATGAAACCCCAATATGTTATGGTGTGGGTAGTGGTGTGTAAGGTGTTTGATCTTGTGACTCAAAGAAATTGAACAAACATGTTGGTTCCCCTTATGCAGGGGGCATGACCTACATCAAGCAAGAGTTCAACTTGGAATCTAATCCCACACTTGAAGGGCTAATAGTCTCCATGTCCTTCATAAGTGGCACTATCATGACCATATTTGCTGGGACTGTCTCTGATTTGCTTGGCAGACGCCCTATGCTCATACTTTCATCCATTATGTTTTTCCTTAGCGGTTTGGTCATTCTCTGGGCTCCTAGTGTTACTGTTATTCTGTTCTCAAGGATTTTAGATGGGGTTGCAATTTCGCTTGCTGTGACTCTTACTCCTCTTTACATATCGGAGGTAGCCCCGGCCGATATCAGAGGCCAATTGAACACGGTCACGCAGTTTTCGTGCTCAGCCGGAATGTTTCTGGCTTACATCTTGGTTTTCTTGATGTCCCTGCTGTCTTCTCCTAGTTGGAGAACTATGCTTGGGGTTATCTGTATTCCTTCTGTTGGCTATTTCTTGCTTGCTATGTTTTTCCTGCCCGAGTCTCCTAGGTGGCTTGTAAGCAAAGGTCGGATCCCCGAGGCTGAAAAAGTTCTGCGAAGACTTCGTGGGGTTGAAGATGTTTCAGGTGACAACAATTTGCTGTAGTTGTTACTCTTTTTTATTTTATACATTTTTTTTTGCTTTTTGTGTCATCACTTTCTGTTGATTTTGGAGTAAAATTTGATCTATAGGGGAGTTGGCTCTGCTCGCGGAGGGTCTTAGTCCTGGTGGCGAAGCCACTTCTTTGGAAGAGTACATAGTTGCCCCAGCCAGTGAGGTTCTTGTTAACCAAGAAGCAGGGAAAGATTATATAAAGCTATATGGACCTAATGAGGGAGTGTCATTGGTTGCTCATCCAGTGAGTGGACAGGGTAGCTTGATATCTCGCAGTATGTTGTCGCAACAAGGAAGCTTTGTGTCTCAGGGTGCTGGCAGTCTTAAAGATCCTATTGTCAATCTCTTTGGAAGTTTGCATGAGAACACCCTCCCTGAGGGTGGAGGTTCGCGCAGCATGCTAATCCATAATGCAAACAGCATCTTTGGAGATTCCAGCCCCTTTGGTACCGGCGATAACCTGCATGCTCCGCTAATGTCATTTCAAGGGGATGCTGGGGAGAGATCAAAGGACAACTTAGGTTTCAGGAGCACTAGCAGCCTGAGAAGTCACAGCAGTTTCGTTCATGGTAATGCTGTGGAAACACCTAGAAACACAAACATCGGTGGAGGTTGGCAATTGGTTTATAAACCAGCTGATGATGGAAAAGGAGGATTGCAAAGGGTTTATTTGCATGCAGATCCTGCTGCACCGTCTCAAGATCAGCATGTTTCATTTGTTTCAGCTTCTGGTTATGACATGCCGGTAGATGTTGAAACTTATCAGGCTGCTGCTCTAGTCAGCCAGTCTGTTCTAGGTACTCATGATATGTTGAGTGTGCCAGAAGTGGTTAAAAAAGGTCCAAATTGGAAAAGTCTGCTAGAACCGGGAGTCAAGCGAGCATTAATTGTTGGAATAGGGCTCCAAATTCTTCAACAGGTACAGTTAGTTGACCTTTGCAACACTAGAATCACATCACTTAGCTATTTCCCATGCTTAATGTTCATTGCATTCATCCTGAAGTAGGATGTTTCTCCAGCTTTAAAGATTATGTTATGAAGGCCCGAATTCTGTCAGGAAAATGTTCTAACTATATATTTTATCTGTCTCTACAATATACTGTTTTAATAGTCATGAAGATAATTCTGAAAGAGCTTTAAGATTGGAATGCCAAAGAATGAACAATATAAACAAGGGGCACTTGCGTTTTATCTGTTTGGTTTTGTTTTCCTCTTTCGGTTTCTTTATATCTGATTCTGAAAATGAAAGATATATCGCAGGCTGCTGGTATAAATGGATTTCTATACTATGCTCCCCAAATTCTTGAGCAAGCTGGGGTAGGAGCTCTTCTGTCAAATTTGGGCATTACTTCTACATCTGCGTCATTACTTGTAAATGTCATTACCACATTCTGTATGCTGCCTTGTATAGGCGTTTCCATCAAGCTCATGGATATTGCTGGCCGGAGGTATGATTAAACTGCGACATTGATTACTCCTCTTTACTTTCATATTATTTCTGTTGCCAGTTAAGAAAATTGGTTTGACTCTGGATGTATTCTATTAGTCCAAAATTTTCTTAACATACTTGCCTCTTCAAAATCTTTGTATGTACCTCTGAAAACGAAACAATTCTTGACAATGACATCATATATTTTCTGATGGCAGGTCAATAATGTTGTACACAATCCCCGTTCTGATAGTTTGTCTCGTGATACTAGTAGTCCGGGAGTCGATTCAAATGGGTTCTGTCCTCAATGCAGCAATCGCTGCTGTTAGTGTTGTGGTCTATGAAAGCTGCTTCTGCATGGGGTTTGGTGTTATTCCCAACATAATATGCGCCGAAATCTTCCCAACCAGTGTCCGCGGAATCTGCATTTCTATGACTTCACTCACATACTGGGTTTGTACCTTGATTGTGACTTCTACATTTCCCTATTTGCTCCAGATCCTCGGCCTCAGTGGCGTCTTTGGATTATTCGTTGCCGGCTGCATCATTTCATGGATATTTGTGTACTTGAAAGTTCCTGAAACAAAGGGCATGCCTTTGGAAGTCATTATTGAGTTCTTTGCAATTGGAGCAAAGCCTGGTACTGATCCTGCTACAATAGGAGTGAAAGGTTGATAATGAGGGTCATCATGGTAACTTTATTAAGAAGAAAATGCATTGATTCTATATGAATTTGGAAGCATAGTAAAATTAGTTGAGAAGATTTGGTGGATGAATGATCATATCAGCAGCAGGTTTCCTTCTGTGAGTTTAGGAAAAATATGAGTATTGATCTACAAATTATGTTTATAATTTAATTTATTAGCTTATAATGATCCTTGCTCATTCTTTGGCATTTCATTTTTACCCCTATATGAATTGCAAGAGGTTGTGTGTGTATCAGAGGATTATCATTACAATGGTTGTCTTCCTAATAGAGATGCAGCTAAAGTTTTATTATGCCATCCATTATGCACTGAACTCTTATTTGAGTGCCTAGAGTAAAAGATAAATAAATTTCATGTACCCCAAAAAAAAATATTTGAGAACTTTGAAATAAGTTTGATAGAATATGTACCTAACTTCTTCATTAATTCTGTATTGCAAAAAAAAAAGGAAAAAATAAATAAAAAATGTGCTTACTTGTTCAGTTTCCATTGGTAATCTTCCAAAGTATGGTTAAACTTCTAATAGATTATGTTGGAAAATGTCCAAGATAGAACTGAGCCATGAATCTTAAAATAATTGCAAATGATTTCAGAATTCAGACTACGAAGTAGATTCCTAGTTTATAATTTAAATTATTCATTACACGAGCAGATTTTGCAGAAAAGTTAATAATTAAAGGAGTCCTAGAATACAACTCCCAACAAATTCTAATGTAGGTTGTCTTCACTCGTAGCAACCATCAACAATTTAGGATCTCAATTATCAAATCTGAGAATAGAGTGAGAAAATGCTAAAATATAACATTTAGACACAGAAGAATATAAAAAAAAAAATATTGTAGACACAGACATAGCACAAAATAACTTAGTCCAATGTAGGAAAAAGAATATTAAAATATACGACATAAATAGTATTCTTTTAATTTAATAATTATAATTATAATTATTAGACTTTTATATTTTATTTTATCAATTTTAGAGAAAATTATATCCAATTACAAGACTTTCCTTGACAACAACAAAACAAAAAGTGACAACGTGGCGGAAAATTACTGGTCCACATATAGGCCGCGCCGTTGCTTGTGTGGTGAGCAGCTCAGGGAATCACAGCAACGTTTTCGCGCCAGCGCCATGAAGGAGCCGCCGACAACCATGACCGAGTCAGAACAGAACCACAAACTCACTGAGTCCCTTCAATTAGGGTTTCAGAAAAAGCAAGAAACACAGAAATCAAACCAAAAAGCGCTCCTACGGATCAAAGTTTGAAGTTTGTTACTGAAAAATGAACGCTAACGCATCCATCAAGGATCCGATTCCCCTTGAGAACCGACCCGGTATCTTCATCATCGGATCCCCCAACGTTGGAAAACGTACCCTTTTATCCCGTAAGTTTCGATTTTCTCCTCTTCCTGTTTCATGCTTTGCTTTGGATTCTGATATGTTTTAACTGTTTTACTTAAATTTATATTTTCAGCACAATATATCAGTTTATTTATATGGATCTGATAAAACCCTAAACCTATTACTTTGATCATTGTGTTCTTCCATTGTTTATCTATGCTAATTCTAATTTACTATCTGATTTAGTTTTTCACCTGCTGAATTTGATTTTGCATGCTTGATTACTTCAGGGTTGCTCTCTGTTGATTTTGAAGATTTTTCTGACTCTGCATCTGAAGTAAATGTCCATGGGTATGACAATGACAACCCTGAATCATTTTCACCAAATGAATTTTTAAAAATTTGTTTTTTATGTTACTTCATTGTGTGTTTGGTGTGCTGAACAGGTGGAATATCAGCAATAAGTACTACTCTGCTGATGTTTCTCTTTGGACAGCTAACCTTCGCGGCGACAATTGTTCGGTTGGGAAGCTCTCTATATTGCAACAATTGGAAGCTTTGGTGATGGTTTTTGACATGAGTGATGTTAGCATTCTAAATTTGACTCTTCGTCTATTTGTTGTATACTGTATGATTTAGTTGCATAAAGTTATGCTTTTGCAATGACATATCTCTATTTTCCCTATTGCACTTGAAGTTATCTTCCCTAACTGCACTTCAAGATTGGGTATCTCGTAACGATATTCGAAACTTTGAGATATTGTTATGCATTGGAAACAAAGTGGACCTGTTACCAGGTCATCCAGTTCATGCTGAATACAGAAGACGACTACTGAAGCTAGAGGATTCTGTTGTTGATCCTTATGCACAGGTTGATGGTTATGGAATATCTGAATCGGAGGGAAGTAGTTTATTAGGCGATGAAGAATCATCAGGGGATATCAGAAAGTCCTGCTTGGAATGGTGCACTGAGAACAACATTGAGTTCATTGAGGCATGTGCTTCCAATGCCGATTTTGACAAATGTATGCCTTTGCGAATGAGCTCTATACACAAGTTAATCATATGATTTTTTGCTCTGAGTTTTGGTTTGAAACATTTGGTCAGCTCTACACATTAATTAGTCTGACAAGCAATGTGTTGTAAGCGTGAAAACCATCATGACCAAACCTTTTTCAGTTGGCAGAAATTAAGGATATAATGACGAATTACTAAATAACATATTTCTAATCTTCCAAGTTTGATATATTGCATCACTGAGACAGAGAACTGTTTTTGACAGGCTTGTCTGTAGATGGTGATTCCCAGGGAGTTGAAAGGCTCTTTGGCGCTCTTTCTGCTCATATGTGGCCAGGAATGATATTGAAATCTGACAATAGAACAAATGAGTCGTTGTTGCCTGTGAAAGAAGGTAATTCGCTCAATCTTTCTTGTTCTTTAAAGCATACTAATGTCCATGAAGTAGAATAAGCCTTCAAATTTGGTTTCTCTTCTCTTTCTTCAGAGTTATCTTCGGAAGAATCTGATTATGAATTGGAGTATGAAGTTTTATCCGCTGGTTCAGCTGAGCCATGGGATGATACAGAACTACGATGGGTTTCTGCGACATCCTTAGACGCAGGAGGATCGGTTCCTCATGACAACCTGAACAAAGAATGTGAAAATGAGGATGGAATCATGCCTCACAAAGAGTTTGAGCCCTCAACCTCTAGCACTGCATTTCAGGATGAGAGTGACAAGGAAGTAGTAGCAGACATGGATGATCTTGAATGCGAGAATTCGGATGCAGGTAAGTTTCTTGACTTAGAGGATTTGGAACAAATGATGTCTGAGATTGGGAATATGCGTGCAAGCTTAAGGTTGATGCCTGATTTTCAAAGAAGGGAAATGGCTGCAAAGCTGGCCATGAAGATGGCTTCTGTATTTGGAGGAGAAAGTGACGAAGAAGAGAAAATTGGGTCGATTTAAGGTATTATCTCTATAAGATTTGGTTAAAACTGCAACTATATTTGATGAATGCAATTAGCTTTACTATTATAGTAAATGTACAATTCTAAGTTCTAACTGATCATGGTTCTTGTGTTGGATAGATTTCATGCTTTCTTTTTTTATGTTGCTGATAATTTTTTTCCGGTTTCCATCACTATTGGACGATTCTAGAATTTACAAGAGGTATCTTTAAGATAATTTTAAATGATTTATTCACTTAAGGTTCTCCTTTTATTATATGATGAAGTGGACTAAGTATCTTCTCTTGCAAAGTTATTCTATTCTTGAGGCATAACATCAAATCCAACAACCCCATTTACATTGGCCAACAAGAAAGGAAAATTACATATTATGTTAATGCTTCCATGTCTTAATTTGCAAGTCTTGGCTTTGAACTTGTAGAAAGCGTGATAAGAATGGCACTGGCGCACTGCTATGGTGATATAGTTATCTTCAGGTAACCATCATGTTAGATGCCAAAAGAAATTTTGATAAGGTAGTCTGAGGTTGATTGCCACTTCTTTATGCAGCGAAATTCTCTAAGGTAGTTATTCTGAAATTCTTTCTCTTAGAGTTCACGAAGTACTGAACTTTAGACTTTTCGATCATAGAAGCTCTGATGTTATAACACGATACCACTAATATAATAACATCGATACCTCGTCGATAACAACAAAAAGGGAACAAGTGAACTGCGGAGATGCCATGTTCTGATGAGTCACATGATAACTGCATGCTAAGTGCCCAAGTGAAAGGTATGATTGTGAAGTATGAAAACAAAATAAAGTTGGAAGAGAAGGTGCTAGTTACTGAGTCCTCATCTATATCTATATCTATTAATTTGGTGGCAAACAAAAAATTACACGGGACAAAGTGAGCAATCTTTATTCTTTAGTGCTCTCTAATCATGCTTATCCTAAGTAGGATTAAGGAAAGTATATAGAGTTATAGCTTTTGGAGTTATCAGCTTTCAACTTTACTGCATGTGGTTGTTCACACTTAAACACTACAAATGCTACCATGACATGAAGGGAAAGGAAGGTATGAGGAAAAAAATTTTATAACGTGCATAAAAAGTGTGAGGCACTTTACTAAATCATGTGCTATTTATTAATGAATGAAATACAAATTTTCATTAAATTTTGTTATTTTCATATCAACAAATATTTTTACATTTTATATATAATAATACACGTAATTTCGAGGTATAAATTCGGAAGTTAAATGGTAGACGGGGCCTAAGAACTTGTATGACACATTGACACATGTCCTTCTCGAAACCAAAAAGGAGAAGATGCTATAATTTTATTTATTTATTATTTATGTTCTCTCAACTTTAATTTGTATAAGCATCAAGTGTATGTGTGTGAGGCAGGACCCTTTTATGAGTTTTATATAGTCCCCCATTAGAGGCATTTAAAAAGAAAAAAAATTAGATGTGGAATTGAAGAGGACCAACATTGTGCTTAAAGGGGCATAACAAACTTTATATTTCATATATTTCAACCCCATAAAATAAGAAAATCATGCATAACCTTTACGTCCCTCCTTTGTCTAATCTTCCTTTCTGTTGATTTGTTGTATTAGGAAAACTAAGTACATGCTAAAAATATATTATTTGTATATTTATTTTGGCTAACTAAATCATTTATTTTTATACTAAATAAAAAATAACTTCGATGTTAAATATCATAAAAAATAACATCGAAATAAATTTTTATTTGACATCAAAATTGTCTTCTATTTGACATAAAATAAATAATTTAGTTAAATTTAATTTACCAAAATAGGTATACACTTAAAATTATTTATATCAGTTATTCTCATTATCGTTAAACGAATGATCATTTAAATAAATACATGAACAAATCTAAATGGGTAATAATATATACAAATTAAACTTGATATATTTTTACTCATTATTTAGTATTTAGTTATTTGCTAAAAGGATTTGTTTGTTGAAGATGAGCTCATGAGCAGAGGATCTAGAGATAGTGGAAATGAAGCTTGAAGAAGAAGGTAGTGCAAGTCATAGCAGAGATGGTTAGCACTTCTTATTGGAGGTGGATTATAGACCTTACTATTTGATTCCTTTTGACTAAAATCATTAACATGATTCTCATTTCAATCACTTGGGATTAGATTGGTACGTGTATGATTGGATATACGAATATGAGTATGTTCACTGGTAATAATAACAATATCATGGTTAGTACCCAACAAAAAGAGAAGGGGGATAAATAAATTTGTTTTTTTCTTTATTTTTTAATTTTATTCCAATCACATAAAAAAAACTGAAAAAATGCTTTTGAATAATTAGAACCAAGAATATTCTTAATAATGTCCCTTTTAAAATTTATATAATCAAATTCTTGACAATAAAACTAAGTGAACCAATTGACTTGAAGAAATATTATTAAAAAAGATTTCTTAAAAAAAAAAGGAGCAGCGACACACAGAAATTGGAAAACCACTACATTTACATGCGATGGTGGTTATTGGCATAAATTCTAAAAGAATAGTTCTGGTTAAGGTTGGTTGGGCTAAATTGCATGACTAAGCATGTAATTACAATTTAGATGTGATTGATTATTATTTATTAATGACCCTTTGACATGACATATCAACGACTATACATATACTAATGTGTTTACTTTAAAATTTTAAAAAAAATTGTATTAATCATGTTATGGTTAGAGAATAATAACAACAGCTATGATAAATAAAAAAGATATTTAACTTGTGTCATATTATTTGTCACAAAATGACAAATGTTCTTCAATATTTTTATAAATTAGTCAATTTCTTTAACTATTAATTTAATATATTGTTTGATTTCATATCATGATTCATGAGTCTTGCTCTAAGTAAACTACAGTACTTGTCATAATTTCGGTAATTATGCTCGCTTAATTAATTTTTCAGAGCAATAAATTTTTTGTCAGATTATAATAATGGTATTAAAATTAAACTCATTCAGTTTAACATATTAAAACAAGTCTTAAATTTTTGTCCTTTTCTTCTAAAGATAAACTCATTGTTGATAAGCTTGTATCTCTTTCGCAGAATCTTCGTTGAGTCAAGTCAAGTAAGAAAGTCTTTAATAATGAAACATATTAAAGGAAAATCAATTTATCTTCAGAAAATATAATTAGTGTTGGTAAATAATTGTGAACTAGAAACTAATTTGTCTTTTATGGCCTAATCTCTGTATGTTTATCTGTAACAATGTGTCCCTTGGTAATTATTCAATTTTCAAAAAGGTCCAAACTCCGATGACTTAAAGTACGTAAGGTAACATGTGGTCTTCTAATCTTCACATAATCATTTACTAATCTCTTTTAATTTTTCTATAATATCCATTTTGGATCTAATAAGACAATTTCACATGTTATCCACCACCCCAAAAATTAAATGGATCATTTCACATGCTCAAATCTAACTCTACCAAGAATAAAATCACCACCATAAACCATTCTCACACTCACAATGTCTCTAATTCAAGGAGATTACTCAATTCCTATGCAGTCTCACAACCTGAAAACACCATAAAATATAAAAGCACACCAAAAAAAAAAACACTCACTCTAATAAATTAATATTAATAATACTAACAATTAGTAGCAAGATTTATAAACTGAAAGATTGTCGAAATTACAATCTCAACCACCAACAACTTCCAAGTGATGATGGTTTTTTAAAAGAAAAAAAAAAAGGTAAAATAATAATAATACTAAAAAAGAAGCTACAGATACATACAAAAAACTACAACTGTTTCTTCAAGGCAAGAAATCATCATTATTATTGCTGGTATTACTATTACTGCTGTTGCTACTGCTTCCACTACCGCTGAAACCGCCGCTATTACTGTTACTGTTATTATTATTATTATTATTATTATTATTATTATTATTATTATTATTATTATTATTATTGTTACTAAAAACGGCATTGCCGTCTTCTCTCGACTTCACCTCAGGTTCATTAATCGCCGATCTTGCGGAGGTGCTGCCAGCTCCGTTCGCCGGAAACCGCCCGCACTTCTGACACCTCGCCACCGCCAAAACCTGTCGGCAGGAAGGGCAAGACGAGTGTGATCCAAGCCACGTGTCTATGCACGCCACGTGGAATCCGTGTCCGCACTGCGGGAGCACGCGGATCTCGTCGCCGGAGGCGAACTCCGAAAGGCAGATCGCGCACTCTGCCGTCACCATCCACCCGGCGCCGCCGACTTCAGGATTTCCTCCGTCAACGTACGCGAATTTCGGTAGCGACTGGAGAACCTTCTTCTTCAATCCTTTGTTGGCGAGAGACTGGCGCGGCGAGGATCCAGCGGCGGAGCCTCGGCGGAGCCAGGCGCACCTGGCGACGGCGACGAGACCGACGACGCATATGAGGGCGCAGAGGAGAGCTGCGAGGATGACGACGAAGTCAGATTCGAGCTCCACAGGCTCGGGAGGCTCAGCGGCGGCAACGGCGGTGGCGTTGTCGGCGGTGGATGTGAGGAATCTAAAGGTACGTGTCATGTGTAAAGAAGATAATAAGAGATGAAGATAAAGTGTTTGATGAAATGTTTGTGTGAAGAGAAAAAAAGAGAGTGTGAGTATGTGTGTGTGTTGGAGAGGGAATTGGAAAGGAAGGGAGGGAGGGGGGGTGGTTAAATAATTGGGGTAGGTATTAAATAGTTGTTTGGTTTAGGGAGAGAGGGAGGTTAGTGGGAAGGTTTGAGGATAAGAGTTGGAAGGAGAAGGAGAAGAAGAAGAAAAGAGTTTGGGTCAAGACTCAAGAGAGTCGGGTAAGAAGGGGGTGATGGTCCCATTTGTCAATTGTCATATACTCATATCTCAATGTGAAGAGGCAAGTGGGTTAAGTTAAGGAGGGTAAGGGACAAATTTTTTTTTTTTTTTGGGTTTCGCTATTCTAACCCATGCTGATTAAGGTATTAATCACTTTTTTTATTTTTATAATCCGCTTATAATAATCGTATTTTTATATGAATATAAAAATATTGATATATTTGATAAAAAATGTGCGAATAGTAATTTTTTTTAGAGCTAATTAGTGTTTTGTGGTAGAAGGTATTTTATTATTTTTGAATTTTTATATTAATATTAAATTATTTTAATTATAAAATATTTTTTAATTAAAATTAATAGTTAAAAATACTTAAACACTTGTTATCATATAACATCTAATCCATTTTTAATATTTTTATGAACCAACCAATTCACTATTTATTAGCCCTCATTATTATTATTATATTATTATTATTATTATCATAGATTAAAATTTATTTCTTTTAAAAGAAGCAAACGAACTACGTTAAATCAAACTTTACTGGAAGACACCAAAAAAAACAAACTTTACTGGCAATTACTAAATGGAAAAAGACCCACAAATTGAAGGCTCAAAACATGTTCAAATAAAGGTTTACATTTCCTTATTAATGGCATTTTTTAAAAAAAAATATGTTTTTATAAATTTCAGAAATTAGTTTTTAAATAAGTAGTGACGTATTTATATATGTTTAAATATGTATTTTGTATAATTTTTTGAATAGACCAATCAACAAAAAAAAGTAATTAAACTTTTTTACAGCAAAAAAAATATTTTTTAAAGAATAATTAAAGCAAAATATCAGCTATCGTTTTAGTTTGTACTTTTATTTTATGTTAGTTATAAATATAAATCTAATTTGATTATATTATTTATAGAGTTTAATTATAAATATGATTACAAAATCATTCTTTTTGTATTTTTATACGAATTATTAAAGTGTGATCTTTTTAGTTTTTTTTACAGATTTTTTTAGTGTTGATTTATTTGTAGGTATGTTACATATATTCTTAATCCTTTTTTGTTATCTATATATTCTGGTGAAGAGAAAAAAAAGTGAAAATTATGAAGAGGATAATAATAAATCATTGGATTAATGGATGAGTATAAACTTTGATAAGACTTGTAATTATTTTAATACATTAGATTTGATTATTTTTTGTTCTCTTTACCTTTTTTCACTTGACCATAGTAGGCACCATATTCTTAATCCTTATATCTGATTTCCAATTTTTTCTTATTTTAGAATTAAAATATTCATTATTTTAACTAATATATAGCAAATATGAAGATGTGATCGAGGGGAAAGAGTTTATCTTTCTTTAATTAAATTGAACGTTACATTTTCTCATTTTAGGTATTCAAAAATCAAAACTTTCAATTTTGAATTAATTATTTGACACGTCAAAATATTTATAAATGAAGGAAAACATAATTATCATACTCGATTGAAAGATATTCCAATCGTGTTTAAAGTGAAAAAAAAACTAATAATATTATAGGGTGAAAATGAAATTTGCTTATTAAAAAAGTTATTTATTTTATCTACGTATTTAAAATATTAGTCGTTAAACTTTTGATTCGATAGATATTTTAATATAAAAAAAAGTTAAAGTCATGTCTCATCGTGTTCATTTTTCTTTCGAGAAATATTGTGAAAAAAAAACTTTATCTTATATTAACTAAACATTTATATTAGGCTCGGTTTGGTAATGCTGTGACTCTCAAAAAGCGGTTGAGCTCTTTCTGCTCTCAAAAAGTAGCTGACAGAGAGTCACATGATGCCCGTTTGTAAAATAATTCAAAATTACTCTCAATAAGCAGAAGTCACGCATATTGCGTTTGGTAAATCTATTTGATAGTTGCTCTTAAAGTAATAAATTACTATAACGACCTCTTTGTTAGTATGTAATGCATTAATATAAAATTAAATATAATTAATTGAGGATAAAATTGGTTTTTTATTAAAATATAAGGTTAATTCGTCATTTTGCTTTTTGAGGAGTCAGAGCCAGCTTTAAAAAGCTACTCTTGAGGGCTCTCAAAAGCACCTTTACTCCTTGACTTTTTGAGTTACCAAACGCAAAATAATGACTTCTGTTTTTTGAGAACAGAAGCACTTGACCGAAAAGCTTTACCAAACTCACCCGTAATAATATAAATTAATCATAGATGATATCTGTTATATTCTTAAGAAATGATATACCTCAGGTTAGATTTTTGTGTGTGTCTACCTCAGGTTAGATCTTAATACTATAAAATAGGTATCAAATTAATTATTTTAATGAATCAAGTCATCAAGTATCAATAGTATTAATAAAATAGTATTTTAAAAATTACTTAACTGCTTAGTTTATTGAAAAAAATTTGTTTCTTTTTGCTTTGTTCTTTATTTTATGAGAGCAGTTATCTTTTTTTGTTTTGTTCTCTATTTTATTGATATGATACTTTTTCTTTTTTCTTTTTTAATCTGGCCTGTCATGTTTAAATGGGTAGGTAGGTTTTTTTTTCAACAAATATTTTTAAATAACTATTTACTAAATTAAATAATGTTACAAATATTTATTTTTTTAGGCATCCTACCTGTTCTCGCTGGCAGAGGCCGAGGGAATAGTTTTTGCTAATTCCCGCACGCAGTGGACGAGGAATTACGTCTCGTTTTCTGAACCAATCTTGCCTGCACGTGTGAATCGAAGAAGAGGAGTGTCCCGCATTTAGTGCCAGCGGGAATGGGGTAATCAGTTCCCTCGAGCAGTGACCGCGGAAATGGGCAGAGTGGATCCCTCGTGCAGTGGTCACGGGATTCGACCATGGAGTTGCGTATATATATGGCAGCGAGACTCGTTCAACTCCATTAAAAAATTTTCCATTCCATTTTCTTTCACTTTCTTTCTCCACTTTAATTTTCTTTCTTTACTTCTTGAAGAGGATTTTGACAAGGATGGCTGGTAGAAGTCGAGGTAGGGCTGAGATGGTACGAGATCCGGATATTAATAGGCTGGACAAGTCTCACCATGTGGCTGGAGCATTAGGATTTGAGGTTAGTAATGTCGTATTTTTAAATATTTTTCCATGTGGTCTGGTTGGATTTGTGTAGTTAGAATGTTGGTTAATGTATTATACATTTTTAGAATGAGTGGTAGGTTTTTATTTGAAAATTGCTAGTACTTGTGATATTACATGTTTTTTATTTTGTTGTTTCGATAATATTGAATGTGTACAATATTATTTTATAATGTCAATCGAACATGATAGACAATATTTGGAAAATTTTTAACGATTTATTGAGATGTTGTTTTACTAGTCATGAAGTAATTCGAAAAATTAATAATAGGGATTGTCTCCGGAATATCGCTGACGGTATCAATGGGAATGAGCGGAATAGGCAATTCATAAAGGGGAATGATCGATGAAAATTTTACGGGTGATAGTCCTCCTACACATTCACCCGGTTAAATTTCATCGTATCGTTCCTCAATAAGTGGCCATTGCTGAGATATGACCACCTCCTCCGAAGGCTCGATATTTGGAAGCGGGTCTTAACGATATAAATTTTAATTTTATGTAAGAAGGTTGAATATTTGGAAGTTGGTCTTAACGGTATAAATTTTAATTTTGTGTAAATGTTAAAATAAGTTATGATAGTTAGTTTGAAAAATGTAATGTACGATGTATCTTTCCGGTGTGTTGTATTCATTAAATTGTGATTTGATTGAAGCTATGTACGATGTAATATTCCAGTGATTTATAGTTAAATATGAGTTGATTAGTTTGGTCCATCTTTCTTTTAGGGTGTTCCTGTTATTTTACTCGCATTATTATTTTACTCGCATTATTTACTTTGCTAGTAGAGTGTTGAACTGTTATATGGTCTCATATATCCAAATGACGACGTTTATAATTTACTTGCAAATTTTGGTCGTTCGAACAATTTATATTTATACTTATACTCATAATTGTGTTAACGACAGACTCCTAGGATGCTCACGCCTCGTGGTGTTCTACCTAACTTCCGACCGCCGGAATGTCTTGTTGAGTACATTCAAGAAGCCGATTTTGGTGGCCCGCTGCAGACGAGTGGCTTTGATTACGATATGCCGTTGCTGTCTGCACTAGTTGAGAGGTGGAGGCCGGAAACACACAGTTTTCATCTCCCATGGGGCGAGTGCACGATCACGTTGCAGGTATGAATGGTTTATGTTTATGGAGTGACTTTGAGAATACATATTTATGGTGCGAGTTGATAATAAATGCCCAAAACATGCAGGATGTGGCATATCATCGGCACCTTCCGCGCCATCAGAGGAGGAAGAGCCAGTACTTTCAGAATATTATGAATCGGACTCTGATTATCCACCGCCATTTCTGTTTCCGGCGGCAATGAAGGTTCGACAGTGCGGACAGGCGTCGCTGCAACAGGCGGGCCATATGTGCTGACACCAACCTCAACCAAAAAGTCCATTACGTATTGGCATCAGTCTGCGGTGGCATCCGAAGGTGACACGCACATGTTCATCGTTAAATAGTCACACTAGCAAATTCACGAATCTGCCGTCGAGTTGGCGCCGTAAGAATCGATACCCAACTTTCCTTATTGTCGTAAATCCGCCTCCTAGGTGGTGCAAGAAGACTGCCACTAACTCCGACATCGTGCTCATATCCGGATGTTGAAACACTACTGGTGAGTCAGATTGGAACCAGACTCCATCCTGCCGCTCATGTATAACAGCATTTGGGTGTAATCGAATAACCAAAGGTTGATCCATTATAGATATAAAGAACAGAGAAAACAAAGAAAGCTTGGAGGAGAGTGTTTAGATGGTTTGGAGTGAAATGTGAAGGTGCCCAACATCCTGTTTATATAGAAGATCACGAAAATCAGTCCCGCAGGCACTGCTGGCGAGTTATTACATGTCCAATCCCGCAGGCAGTGGTCGAGTGATACTAGAACGAACCATTCCCGCAGCCACTACCAGCGGGACCTTTGTAAATACCAATCCCGCAGCCACTGACAGAGGGATTCAAACAAAATCCATTCCCGCGGCTAGACACTGCGGTAACCTTTGCTTCCATCAATTTCGCGTTCACTGAGTGCGGAAATCAGCCAAAAGTTATCCCTCGACCTCTGCCAGCGGAAACAGGTAGGACCTAAAAAAATAAATATTTGTAAATGTATTTAATTTAGTAAATAGTTATTTAAAATTATTTATTAAAAAAAAAACCTGGGTAGGTAAGCTGTGCTTGATTAGTTGATTTTCATTTCCCCATTTTAATTTAATAATAAATGAGATATTTTTGTTTAAAAATTTAATATAGTAGTAGATAATAACTACATGTCCCTATCATATCAAACCAACTTAAAGTATAAGTCGAAATCAAGGATTTCAGTGAGTTCTAGACAATACTCTAAGACACATGGCTTTTTAAAATTTTTCTTTTTTTTATAAAAAGAAAATTTGTTGTGAGGATATCTTAACTACTATTTCACTGTAAAGCACATTTTATAGAAACTAATTTTGTTTGCATAAAAAATAATAATTTTATATATAAAAATTAACCACTAAATTTACTATTTATATAAATTATATGTTAAAATACGAAAATATATGCTCAATTATAAAAAAAACAATATATATATCACCAAAATTTTGCCGCTAAATTTGAAGTTTCGTGTTTGCACTTTGCTTCTTAATCATACCCACCTTGATTAGTATAATGAACTTTTTTTTTCAAACAATGATTAGTATATAATGAACTTGAAAGCATTAAAATCCACATCATTTACCTTACTTGATTATTAAACCACTAATTTAATTTAATAAGTAAATAAAAACAAGGGATGGATAGTATATAGAAGCAAGAAGATATAGCATCTATCATAGCAAGTGGCCTTGAATTTTTTTTTTTTTTGGGTGTTTCTCTTTCTTGGTTTGAGCAGTATCGTACCCTGAATTGGAAACCAGCAGCCATATCCACAGGTTTTATATATTCTTTAATTTTAATTAAATTAATGTGTGGCTGTGAATGTCTCAGTGGCAGTGCATGTAATTTAATTAAATTACATTTCATGTAAGAACAAAAATATGCCATTCTCATTAATTTACGTCTAAGCTTAGCTCAATGAGCAGCAGTCTTTGTTAAATTCTTATAATATTAATATCTATCATTTCTTAGTTGATAATAATAAACTAGATGATGATAATAAACTTCTTGTTTAACTTTAAAGAAGAAGATGGTCATCAATAATCATGCATATCGTACGGATATTTCATCAATCATGTGTCCTGCTATCCGACGAATATTCTACCTTTGAAATTGTCTTTTTCCTATTCTTATATTAATTAATTTTTAAAATTTATAAGTAATAATACCATGGAGGTTTTGCATCTGATGATATAAAATTAAAATTTAAGTTTTCACAAATACTCTGTTTGGTTGAGAGGAAAAAAATAAAAAGGAAGTAAATTGAGAGGAGATAAGAAAGAGAAGTAAGCTAAAAATGAAAGTGTAACTTTTAGTTGTTTAGTTGGAGAAAAATTAATTTTTCTTTCACTTCCTTTCATAATGGGGAGAAATATTTTTTGTTGGGTCCCACCATATTTTTTATTTCTCCTTTTCACTTCTCTTTAATTTTCTTTCCTATCCAATAAGAAAAATTAATCAACTTTTTTCTTATATATTTCACTTCTTTTCACTAATTTTTTTCCCACTTCTTCTCAAACAAATAAAATAAAAAGAAGTTATGAATTCGTGTTGCTATCAATTAAAAATAAATATTAAATATTTAAACATTATTTATATTTGTATTGGTGTGTTACAAATCGTGTATGTATAGTTGTATACAAGTATAAGTGTGTGTTTGGATTATATTTCAAGATGAAAATAGAGCTAATAATAATAATAATAATAATAAGAGTGATGTTAGGAAGTCAAACATTAGGAAACTCATAGAGAATCCATGTGTAATTAGAGAAATAGTTGATGGTAAAAGAGGAAAGAGAAAAAAAAAAAAAAGCTTATTGGCCACCTATGAACTTTCTAAACTTTCTTAGAGTTAAGAGATACAATTTTTTTTATTTCTATTGCGTTTGGTTATAATGACAAAAAAATTTAAAAAATACATGCCTGTCTCATGTTTGATTAGAATAATAAACTAACCACGTAGATATACTGTTATGAGTATAATATGATCTAAAGCTTATTTAAAGTATTTTAGTTAGTTAGTAATTTTATTATAAATAGTAAAAATAATATTATAATTGATTTATATAAAATTAGTGAATGATCAATTTTTTTTCCCAATTTAAAAATTCTCTTCTCTTTCTCTAATCTCTTCTAAATTCTTCAATTCTATGCCTTAAGAATGCCTTACTCCTAACATTGAGAGAATTTTTAAATTAGAACAAAGAAAAAATTGATCATCACTAATTTTATACATACTAATTATAATATTACTCTTATTATTTATGATAAAATTACTAACTAACTAAAATATTCTAAATGGGCTTTAGGCACTTATACTAATAACATAACATATACATTCCTTAATCTTGCACTTCATCTCTTCGACTTTTAATCTATTTCTATTTGTATAATCGGTTCAATAAATAAAAATCAGCTTATTTTTAATTAATATTATTTAATGACCTTTAAAAATCGTTACAAAATATACCGTCACAATATTTTATATTTTATAGTAGTTATATCCATAGTAGAGAAAAATCATCATAAAATTATTTAACACGCCGTAATAGAAGATGATTTGAATAACGGTCGCAAAAACATTTCGTGTCTATTTTCAACCCCCACAATCCCCATCTTTGTTGTAGTGTATGTTCCTTTCAAATGTGAAAGAAAGACAGAGAAAAAAAAGATAAAAGAGGAGAAAAAGGCGAGAGAAGGAGAGCAAAATTAAAGGAGGAGAGAAGGAGAAGGAGAAGGAGAAGGAGAAGGAGAAGGAATGAGTAGAGGAGTAGAAGAAGGATATAGTGACAGAGAGATATATGGAGGTAATGGAAAAAGCAAGAGTGCTTTGTCTTTTTAATTTGAAGGGTTATAGAATAGAGGCTTTGATAAGTATTTGCACTACATAGATGCTGAGAGTTGTAATAAGTCTCATTGAACATGTGGTAGAGTGGCAGTGACAGTAGGGATTTTCAGTTATTATCAATTATGCAAGTAATAATGTTGCCATGCCCATCTCCATATCAAATGATTGAAACTCAGATTTATTTTAAAGCCAATGCAATGTGACTCTTGATACTTTTTTCTACCTGGCGGTGCCCATAAATAGCATCACTTTTGCTATTCTATGTGCCCAGCATGTGTGTCCTCCTTGCTTCTTAGTTAGGTTTAGCGAGAAATAATTCTAACATCATATTATAAAATAATTCATTATTTATTCAAAGTTTAAATAAAAAATTATATCCCTATTCCCTAGCTATCAGTATATTATTATATGAGTTTAATACTTTAATTTGATACATTAATAATAATATAACAATTTTACACATTTGATTAGATTTTATATTTATACAGTGAAAATATATGAAAATTAAATTCATATTATAAATGGCAAATATGATAATATGATTAAGTATCAATTAGAACTAAAAATTATACAAATTAAGAAGAAAAATGAGAGAAAATTTCTAGAATTAAGATCAAAGCTAAGAAAGAATTCTAAACTTCATTCATTTTTCAACTTAGCTATAATTATTATGAACTATTATTATTTATAGTATATATAATTTCATAATTTAATTATATTGGACTATTTACTTATCTTAGAGATTTTTTCTTATGTTCTCCCTAATTTTAATAATTCTTTATCGTTCTTGATACTTCATCGTATCATATGACTGATATAGTTTAGTATTATTAGTATATATATAAGAACTACTCTTATGAGTTTGATTTTATTATGCTTGTGAGTATTACTTTAATAAATAATTTATAATTTTTTTTGTAAATATTTATATATTGGCAGGTTAGTTGAAGATATATACTTATAAACTCTAATATATGAAGTGCAAAGCATGTGTATGTGAATACATACATGTATGATGAAGTTGTTAGCAATGCCTAACAAACAGGTTGGCAAGTAATTAATGAGTAGAAAAAGGGTAATCACTTTTTGTTGAATAGTCACAATTTATGTTGCAAACAAGAATATGAAACATGGGTGTAGTATCATGCTCAGGGGCAGACAAAAGGAGATAAAACCTCCAACATCAGCTTGCCAATGCCTTCTTATCTTTTTAAGAGGACATGAAAAGGCATCAAAAACATATAATTATTAATTAATTGACAGAGACAAACAAGGTCACAATTAATCCCATGCATGCTATTAATTATTAGAGGTGTTGTCGTTTTTCGAATGAAACCGCTCAGTCGATCTCACTTGTTAACCATGGGTGAGTAAAGTTTTTTGGCAATGTGCTTGTACTTTTTACCTCATTTTATGTTTAGTAAATAAAAAAACATGTATTTATGCTTTCAAAAATGGAACGTTATATTTAGAGTATAATATTGTTGGACCATCGTAGGGAGAAAATCGTCGAAGAAAAATTTTAGGGAGGAATCAAATGAAAGAACACAAGATGAGAAGACACTACATTCAACTCAAAACTTTAAGATGTCAGGTAAATGAGTCTCTCATCTTATAAACTTCTAACTTCTCTTTATTTTCTTCAACGTGGGACTAACTTTAGTGTCCATTCACACTTGAACCTCAATAAATATAGCCTCATTTATTATTATATTTATATTTAGCAAAAATATAGATAATCAATAATTTTCTAACCAACAAATTAATCAATAAAAAATTGAACATCTATAATCACTATTTATAAAATATCCACAATAAAAGTCATAAAACATCCAAAACCTAAAACAACCATCAATCAACTTTGTATTTTTTTGGAGATAGAACATTCAAAACCTAAAGAAATAGAATACTCAATTTAAGTTGTTGGCTGATATTGAATAAATTTTTTATGGTTACCTAGCATTATATCTATTATGTTTTTCTTTTTAATTTTAAAAGTCATTTTATCAAATACAATTATTGTTATTTGTGTTTACTAAAAAAAGTTTTTTATTTAAATTTATCAAATACATATACTATGACTTTAAAAAACTATTTTTTAAAAGACAACTTTCATAAATTATTTTTAAAAAATAAAAATTTTACCAAACTAAGTCTAAGTGTGTTGAGTATGAAAATTACTACTTGTTATTTTTTGTTTTTAATTTTTATTATTACTTATTGTATATTGTGAAGAAAAATTGTAAATAGCAAAACCTTTTTTTATTATTCTAAGATTAAAAAAAAAGTAAGCAAGCAAAGTTTGCTATCCTTTCAAGCAAGTAAGTTTTATTTCCATCTTTTACGAAAAATCGAATCCAAAAGAGATGATTAAAGAAGATAGACATTCATCCATCTATACTAAATTGCGTTGATTATTTAAAAAATATTTAAAAAAATCACAATGTGAATGCATTGTTATTAAGTCTTGTGCAATAATCATTAGCGATGTAAAGTTTCGTGGAAAGGTGAATCCCAGTTCAAAATAAAGAAAATGATGATTAATTAGGGGCGGGGATTAGGAGTAGGTGAAAAGAATCGCATCGCATACCCTAATAATATGATGGTGGTTCAAATAGTAGTATCTCTCATTCTGATGAATCTAAAAGTATCTTTGAATTTTTTGTCAAAAGAAATGCCTTACATAGCTAGCTAGTGACTTGGTCCTATATAAAACCGTGTTTAATTTTTACTAAAATGTACTTATATCAACTTTTTTCTAAGGTGCATATAATAATAATATATAGTAATTGTGCATGCATGTTGCTTTATAATGATTTGCTCTATGAGGTAGGTATTTGATCACGGGCCTAATCACAGGTATAATAAGTTAATTATTAAGGAAAGTGATATTTTATATTTTCTTTTTCTTTTTAAATATTTATTTCATCAACATTACTTTTACATTTATATACTTATTATATATCATACGTAATCATGATGAGAAATTATATCGAAAAAAGAAAATTATACCCTTACTAATAATAACTATAAATATTTGAGTAGTACGTAACAAATTAAATGTGCATCATACAATTTCTATCTGTACGGATTGTGCTAGGAAAGAAACAACATACATAATTAAAATTAATAAATAAATGATAATCGTTAGGGTGAGGATGGAAGATTATTATAAAATTGTTGAGAATCAAACTTCCGTGGATGGAAAATCATTATTCAGAATCACAATGACATAGTGTGTTGACTGTTGACCAAATTAAAGTGGCTAGTGAATAGTTACTTACGTGTTGTTGTTATATTAAACTTTCTAAACCTTTTTATAGGCAACACTACCATTATATACCGTGGCAATATTCTTTGAACATAAACATGTTACGTCAACTCATATTCAAGATCATCATCTTTTCTATTTTTCCATGATGTATAACAAGGTAGGTTCGGTTCTCTTTTCCACTTTTTTGTTTGTGCGATGCATAAACACTCAGAATTCAAGGCCCCATGCAAGCTAAGATATCTTCAAATTTGGCCGGCCAGGTAACTAATTTCCTTCTACTACTACTACCATATATACTACATTAATATTACATGCCTAATTTATCATCCACTCATGCATTCACACGTGAAACAGCTACATATAATAATCTCATCATCTATCATAATTCATAATGTTACCATTTAATTTGTGTTTTTATATATATACACTGCATCTCTAACGAACAATAAAATAAAAGTAATTTAGACACATATCCACTTTGATCGATCCATTATAAACATATGAAGCTCTTTATTAGTTCTCTTTTAAAAGACTTGAAAAGCACGTTACTAGAATACCTATTACCGAGTAAAATTTTAGGAGAATTGTTGGTGAGATTTGCTTCGTATGTAAAAAGCCATGGATGAATTGACAAATATGGAGTTCTTCAATTAACACACACTACTGTCTCTAGGAATTATTTGTAGAAACTATAATATAATGAAATATACGTACTAAAAACCAAAAAAGTAATGTTTAATTAATTCTCCTTTAATATAATAATGAATGGTAGCTGCTATTATGTTATAGTTGTTTTAATAGAAGAGGGTTCAAATTACAAGTGAAGGGAGATTGATGATGATGATAGTATTAGTAGTTGTCGAATTGGCGCCGTTTCGACCACAGCATTACGTACTATAAGAGCATTTCTAATGGGATATTTTTTGGATATCAATTTTTATTGAAATGATAAATGAATTAAGTTGATAATATTGAATCATGCATTGGAAGGAATAAGAAAAGCGATATCGGTATCACTAAGTTGATACCATATCACTTTGAAAGAATGTCAATTAGGATGTGTCATGTGTATAACTCATTAAATATAGGTTAATTAAATAGTATTATGTGGAATCCAAATTGATATTAAATTAAAACTAAGTATTGGAGCAATAAATTTTATATTTATCTCAAATCATATATGCTCCTATAAATATTTACATAACATTTTATTAGACTCAAAATAAATTTAAAACTAATACTATTTTGAGACGTTGATAATAATGTTGTTCTTATTGTTTGTAAAGAGTGAAGAGTATGTAGTAATGGGAAAATGGTCCACATTATTGATAAATGATAATTAAGTTTGTTGTTGCTGACGTGGGAGACAATTCAACATCTTCAATCTTCATTATTCTCTTCATCATCATATATGAACCGGTGGAGTGTGGGTCCACCACCACCACCACCTCCTCCACCACCGTCATTATTATTATTGTTATTACCTCCGTCCTAGCTTGCCTCACTACTACCTCTTGATAATGCCTCTTCTTATTATTCTTGTTATAATTCACAACATCCTTGTGCCATTTTCTTTAATACCTTCATGTTTATTTGCTCATCAAATATTGATTTCTTTTCATCCATGATGTTCCCATCTACAAATCATTTAAAAACGTGATGATTAATTAATATTCATGATTCAATAGGATAAATGGGACAACTTTATATGTTTGTCTATCTACATCTATACTTCTATAGAAATATGAAAAAGAGTTGACTTTTTAAAATACCGTTCATTGTATAATTTATAAAAAAAAATATTTTATTAAAATTAAGTTAAAAAACCTGTGACTTTTTAGTTTAAACATAATACACCTACTATTTTAATTAATCTCAAATATATTATTATTATTATCTGTATTTAATTTGTAAAAATACAGATTAATAGATATATTAGTGCCAACGTTCATATAAACATACCACTAGTTTTAGGTTTATCACTATTTTATTTTAAAAAATTTATTCAAGTCATTTATTTTATGTTAAATATAAGATCATTTAGATATCAAATAAAAATTTATTTTATGTTATTTGATATCAAAATAATCTTTTATTTAACATAAAAATAAATAACTTAATTAAAAAATAATAATTATACACCTAACATTACCCATTTTTACTTATGAGATTTAAGCCAATTTTATGCAGAGTTGAGAAAACATATTGGTGACTCTTTTCTATATAGAGATTTAGTCTTAATAACATTGTATTATGAAATAAACAGTAGGTTATCTCGTCTTTTTGAAATTTAATTTATTTGTATTGGATAAAAAAAAATTGATTTATTACAATACAAATTAATTAGATTAAGTATTTTTTTTTTTTGGTTCAAGAAATTACAAGGTGTGAATTTTTTTTTTTGGATCCAATCCAACAAGACAAACACAATGATCTGAGCCCAAAAGAAGAGCGATTGTTATTATCGAAACAGCGATCTAAATTCTTTCTTCGATTTCTACAAAGAACCAAAGACAACTCACCCACTCACAGAGACAAGAAAACGTTTACGTAGGTTTTTCAGTGTTGCTCTCCATCTGTTTGCTGAAAATCCCCAAAGAAACAAAGAAAGAAAAATGGCTGTTCTATCAGGCTCCGTGGCTATGGTTAAGAATCCAGATACTCACTTTCTTTCAGGTTATTTCTTTATTCATTGTTTTCATCGTCATTGCCGTAATGGGCACCCCTCAAAACTCTTCCTTTTTTTCTTTTCTTCCCCTTCTTATGTCTGAACTACGCATTCATGTGCATTCTCACACTGTATATGTATCTCCCGTGTTGTTCTCTATATCAGTTTTGGTTCTCTTTCCTTTGTTTTTGTTTTTGTTTTTGTTTTTGTGATTCTCACTTTTCCCAATTTTTTACTCTAGTGTTATTATTCCCCAATCCTGCTGATTTCTAAATCAAACAGAAAATGTGGGGAAAAAATTGAAGGATCTTTTATTTGATTGTGACTTAGCTGTCTGTGATAGCTTAATCAGAATTAAAACGTTAGGTTGAAATTTGAATTTCCTTGAGACTTGAACCGGTTTCTGTTGAGTTGATAGCTCAAAAACTCAATGATCTCTTAGTGTGCTTGGTTTCAGTGAGAAGAATAATAAGGTGTAAGATGAGAAGAATGAAAGTGGCTATGTATCTTGAATTGATTGTGTACACTGTCATTTGGAGGAGAACGTTGATTCACACTTTTTTTGTTTGTTTCAATCTGCACTTTTGTCATTTGTCAACATGTTTTGAATTTAATATTAGCATTTAGCAACATTTCTGGCAGCGTGTTATTAAAATTTAAACTTTCTAATTTCAGGTTCTTTATCAAAACCAATGGATAAATGCTTCTTGAAAATCAGCTCTCCTGAATGCTTTCCAGGTTCTTCTGTTAGGGCTAAAGCAACACATCAGCTACCACTTGTAGTTCGAGCAAGGTAAGACTATGGTGCACTGTTATTTTTTAACATGACTGTTGATATAAAACTGTTAATGTGCCAACAGCTAGTAGATTAAGCTTTTCATCGAGTTGGTCTTTGACGGTTCACATGAGATTAGAATTTGTATGACATTTTTGGTTTTGAATTTGATCATTCTTACAATTTTATTCTAGTTAAAAGTTGAAATTGAGACTTCCAACACAAGGTAAGAGAGACATGTGCACTGTCCATGCTTCAAGACCAAAGGCGTCTTGCACAAGGGAACATGATACATATAATAATTATTCATATTTCTTTACCTAACTGTTTAAGCTTTTGACAGAGCTAGTTCTTGACTACTATTTTCGGTATAAAAACCTAACATAATTTGCCGAGAGCCAACTAGGCAATTACAAATGTTGCGAACCAATGGCTATTCTTGGTTTGTTTTTTATTTTGAGTTGTGATCATTGATTTGATTGCTACTGTGAGTCACTTTTCTTGTCTAAAGTAGCGATACAAGCATAACAATATAACTTATCTTTCATAGGGAATATACTGGGGCTGAGTTAACTTTATAGTCTTTTTAATTGCCGTGCTAGTACAGTGGAGATAGCGGAAGACATAATAGTGGTATCTTTGTTGGTGGCTTTGTATTGGGGGGACTGGTTGTTGGAGCATTAGGCTGTTTATATGCACCTCAGGTACGTCCTTCGGACCTGTTTTGATCATTTTTTGAAGTATTTGTTTTCTCTTCTTGAGCCATTTCATGATTTCACAAGGTCTCTTTGTTATTATTTCTCAGTTTTTTGACATTTATAATTGTCTCACTATAACTACCGAAAACATGCATTTCATTATCCATATACATTCTGCTAAATTTAGTCAGGAAAAAGAATACACTGCAGTAACTTTTACTTTAGCCCAAGTTATGTATCACTCAAATGAGATGTGATCCCAATTAGGCAACTACCTAACTATATCTGCATCAAAATTCAGTATTTCATTTTGATTTCTTTGTTTTCTACCAGCACATTTGTATAGAACTTGACTCTATTAATGTAGACTCCCTTTGATGTCATAAAAACTGCTTCTACTCCTTTTTTGCATTATTTTTCCACTTGACACAGACACACACACACACACACACACTCCATTTGCTTCATAGCAGTGGTAATATATGTGTTTACATTAAACTTCTTTTTTGAACTGTTGTTGAACATTTTTTTTAATTTATTTTTTATTTAATGTTTTCAACTCAAAATGATTGTGTAATGAGTTTAGACATATATAAATATTTGACATTTTTATGAACTGTCCAGATAAGCAGGGCACTAGCTGCAACTGACAGTACAGAAATCATGAAGAAACTTCCGAAATTTATGTATGATGAAGAAAAAGCTCTTGAGGTCAGGAATTAACCCTGCAATTATAATTCATTTGAACCATGAGTATTTTTCTTTTAAAATGTGTGTGAAGCAGGAATAATATGAGTATACAAAATACATAATACTCCCTACGAATTTACAATAAAACCATTTCTGTCAGTATCGCCCCCTGACAGAAATAAATTACCCAAAATACTAGAACTTTAGCAGTTACCATGGTATATACTATAGGAAGATGTTCAGGTGTTCCGGGATATCAAATGTTCCATTGGTTTTAACCGTTGATCTTAATAAAAAATATTTTATTATTGAAATCAATTCAAGATCAACGGTTAAAAACACTGAAACATTTGATACCCTGGAACATCTGAACATTTTCCTATACTATATACTAGTTGAGCAATGTAAGGGGTAAAAAGAAATGACTCGTGTAATAATAACTCTTGAGTAAATCTGGGACATGCCATTAATTGATAATGACTTGTAAGAAAATTTCTTCTGCTAGTGGGGCAGTAGTTGTGTTAGAGTTAGCTTTGATCTCTTGATCTATTTACAGTAACATGGGAACTAATTCCATTATGTAACTTGTCTTTGAGGGAAAATTTTGTTCTTTAATGTGATCTTTTTCACTAAAATATTGAGTGGCCTATTTTCATGGATGTTGTCTTGTTGTACTTATAAAACTTGCGCTGTAAATTTGTTATGCGAAGTACTCTGTTTTAATGTTTGTTGTTATCCACTGATAAAAAAACAGAGGACTCGCAAGGTGCTGTCCGAGAAAATAGCCCAGCTGAATTCTGCCATAGATGGTGTCTCTGCACAATTGAAGACAGATGAAGCCGCGGAAGAAAATGGGTATGCAGCAAGCTCGGAGGAAGTTGAAGCATCCGTATAATGAATGAATTATTAGTGATTACTGATTAGACCATATATTTAAGCACAAAGCCACAAACTGCCCTATTCTTTTAGTGTTCTTGAAACATTATCATCAATCACTGGATTTCAATGTTTTATTAGTGAATTTTGCTTATCATAATCAACTATTTCTTTTCACTCTGGTTGTTTAATTTTACATCACCAATGAAGCATGGTTCCTTCCTTGCTGAAGTTAGGTTGAATGGCAGAAGTAAGAAGTAAGAACATTAAATCACACCGTTTACAAACTCAACTTATCTACTTGTTCGTTAATGAGTTGAGTTGAGTTCGAAGTGGTTGTTAACTAACAGGAAAGTTTTTCGATATACCTCAAACTCAAAAAGTGAAGTATACCGTATTTCATCACTTTTTAGTCGTTGATCTTGATTGATTTTAATTATAAAATTAATATATGTTAAAGATCAATGGTAAAAAGGTTAAAGAATACGGCAACCGGATTAAAACTTGAAAGATAGATGTGTTATATGTAATGTCATAGTCACAGTTATAATGTGATGAGAAAGAAAAGTTGTCCACGGTTTATGGCAGATCGATGTTCCAGCTTGGAATTTCAGTAATCCTTGGCGGCGCACAACGAACCAATTACAAACAAAACTTATTTTACACATAAAAATTTTGATTTATTATTAATTTAATTTTTCACGTTCCTAATGCTATGCCTACTACTTCTTCTGTCACTGCTGACGTTACCATTTTCAATCCACATCTCATGCAACGACATTACCATACTTTATTATTTATCAAATTAAACCAACATAATTTATTATTTTTAGTTAATAATTAATTAATTATTTATTTTTAAAAATATTAGTTAAAAATATTATATGAGGCTAATAAGTAAAAATATTAATTAATATAAATTAAAATTGTTAATTATTAAAATTTTCCTCTTAACGACAACATGGTGCTGCCAATAAAACATCTACCTCTTGATAGATTTAAGCATTTAGCCATTTAGGTAATTACTATTTTGGTTTTTTGTTCATTTATATATATAAAAAATCTCATTTAATTATTTGATGCATAGCTAAGTAGCTAACCACAATATCCAGGTATATAGGAGCTTGCATGTGAAATGTCTAAAAAGCCATACGATCGAAGGCATTATATAATAACGTGTATTTGACATCTAGTCTAGCCACCGTGTGGGTGAGTAGATTATACATATCCACCAAAACTCTTTAAAATAAAAGCATACAAATATTGATGTATAATGTTTTTTTTCTTTTTTAAAAAAATACAAGTTTACCTTTACTTTATCATTTTAAATATATTAGTGTCTATTATCTTTTTACGAGTTTTGAAAAATATATTTAATTTATAATAAAAAAAGTAGATTAACAAATACGTATACGATTATTGGCTGTTTATATATACTGGATTTTCGTGATATAGTAGTTGGTTATTTGTTGGGTTTGGTCAAAATTGAATCTAAATTGGTCATATCGTATAACAACTTAATAACTTATTATTCTTTCAATTTCAATCTCAATTTGCTCTCTCTCTCTCTCTCTATATATATATATATTGATTGATTGATTATTGAAGAGAAGGAATACGTATAAAAGCATAGATTTCATCTTCTTCTTATTCTTTATTATTCGGTTCATATCAAGATAGATTTCATCTTCAACCACTCCATAGCCTTTGATTCGTTCCCAGGTTTCATACCACACACCTTCCTCTCTTCTTCTTCTTCTATTTAGCTTCATTCTTATTATTATTTCACTCTTAATTAATTACATGCATGTTTTATGTTTATTCAAGTATTTATTTTAATTTCTTTCTTCCACACAGTTTAAATTACAATGAATATATAAATATATAAAAATGCTGATTCTCTTATTCATTATTGTCAGACTAAAATTCTTTCAAGATTAGAATATGAATTTCTTAAGTCTGCGACTATATATATATATATATATATATATATATATGTTAAATAATGTTTTATTAGTCACTTTCATTGAACATATTGAATGCTCAAATTTATATTTTCATTTTGCGGTTAGGGATTGTGGTAGGGCGTGCATGAATCTACGGATAATACAGATTACAGAAGATACTTTTCCTTATTCAAACAAGCTAAGAATATGCGCCTTTTGCTCATTATTAATTTTAAATTTTAGAATATAAAAAAATAAATTGAATAATATGTATAATGAGTTGTCTCTTTTATTTAAAGAAAGAAAATATAGTTATCATTTAAAGGATACCGAAATACACATTTACAGATACCGAGACCAATTATATTTAAAAATAGAATAATAAATATCTTAGAGGTTAAACTATGACACGAGGGAAGTAATAAGCTTTGAAAATGAATTTCTTTTGAATTATAGGTTTTATTTATGACGGTGGAAAGATATAATAGTTTTTTAAAAATTATGAAAAAAATTTTAAATATGTAGTTGTGGTTATTTTTAATATATATTTATATTTTTTATTTTAGAGATATAACAATTAAAATCTTAGAGAATTATTAGATACTTTCATCATCTAAAAAAATCTTCTAAAATTATCATTAATTGAGTAAATTAAAGATTTATTGTGATTGAACCACTGAATTAAGGATGTGTTTGGTAAAGCTTTTCGGTCAAGTTGTTCCTGCTCTCAAAAAGTAGAAGTCATTTTTGCGTTTGGTAACTCAAAAAGTTAAGGAGCTTTTGCACCCGGCTTTCAAAAGCCAGGGGCACTTTTGAAAGCCAGCAAGAGTAGCTTTTCAAAGCTAGCTCTCGCTCTTCAAAACTAAAATGACAAATTAACCTTCTATTTTAATAAAAATTCAATTTTATCCTCAATTAATTATATTTAATTTTATACTAATGCATCACATATTAACAAAATGGTCGTTGTAGTAATTTATTACTTTGAGAGCAACTATCAAATAAATTTACCAAACGCAATATGTGTGGCTTCTGCTTATTAGGAGCAATTTTGAGTTATTTTATCAAACGGTCATCTTATGACTCTCCATCAACCACTTTTTGAGAGCACAAAGAGCTCAGCCACTTTTTGAGAGCCACAACATTACCAAATCGAGCCTAAATTTAGAGCTTCTTATCCATGCTGACCATGCACATTGTCCTTTTCAAACAATTTAACTTTTAGAATACTTTTGTCTGATGGAAATGTTTATTTTAGTGATTAAAAATAGTTATCTGAATTAATTTAGGTTGAGTTTGATAATAATGCACTCTAGAAAAAGTAAAAAATTGTTAAATTTTATTGTCCAGTAAAATAACTTAAAATAACTTTTTTAAATCGAGAGAAAATAAGAAAATTTTTAATAAATAATATTAGGTAACTAATAAAAAATCAGTCAATATTAGTCAATAATATATTTATATTAGATATTCTATTTATTTAGGTTTTATATATTTTTTTATTGGTTTTGGATGTTTTACTTTTTTTATTGGTTGTTGGTTACTTTAGGTTTCGGATGTTCTATGAACAATGGCTATAGATATTTTATTTTTTATTAACTGATTTCTTGATTAGAAAAATATAGGTTACTTATACTTTTTCATTTTTAATTAGTGTTCTGAAAATCAGACCGGACCAGCCGGTTCGACCGAAAAATCGGGAACCTGTCCTTTATTCGGTCCGGTTCATATGTAAAAACCGATTAGTATCAGATCGGTCAAAAACCGGTCAAAACCGGTAAAAACCGTGAATCGATCAAACCGAACCGGTTTTTTAACTTTTTTAATTGAAAAAATAATATTATATTTTAAATAATTTTATAATGATTTTAAATTATTTTATTATATTTTTCAGTAAACGGTTCGATTACGGTCCGACCTCGGTCGAACTTCTAAACCCTTGAACTAGTTAGTCCACCAGTTCAGTGACCGGTCCGGTTCTCTGAACCTTGTTTTTAATTAAGGACGAATGAGAGAAAAAAAAGGAAATTTTAATTAAGATCAAACAAGAAAAATGCAATTTACTATTTATACTTAACCAATTATACTACTACTATTGTTATTTATATAATGCTACTAAGTAATAACTAATAAAAATGACATCCTTATTAATTAAGCCCACTTTTACTACTCATTATATATAATTATATATGATCGATGATGAGACAAACGTGGCGGCAAGAACATGAACTTAAGAAACTTAATAATGATTATTGTATTGTATTTGTAGGGTGTATTGGTGTAGCAGCCACCATAAGTCAAATTTACTCAATCTCCTCTTACATTATAATATACAGATATTATTTAATTTTTTATATAGATCTGCTTTGCATGATCAATAATTAAATTAGATAATCATTCAAACAGTAATTATTTCTTCATTATTTAATTTTCATATTTTAATTTTTAAGTAAATCATTTTCAGCCGCCATCTCTAGATTTCAAATAAATATAACTAACATTATTAATTACTATTCTATGAATTGAGACTTAAAAAGAGAACAAGAAAAGTCTTTAAACCTCATCATCATCAAAATTGTTGGCGTTCACATACAAAAATGAATTAGACTTCTTATTGGGGGAGTCATCAACTTCATATAAACTAGTTATTACCTAAAATATATATATTAATAATTACTTTTCTAGCATGATTCCTCTTCCTCATGTTGCTGTCAACTAGAAAATTAATTGAAGTGGCAAAAAGGAGAAAACACATGGAAATGAAATGGACCTTTTCTACTTGGGGAGGAAGGTAGTATCTGGTCACCTAGGATTTGATTTGAACTATATAAATAAATACATACATAATATAATAGCAATGCAATAATAATGTGGATGTCCAACTAAGTTGAAATTTGAAAAATTCAAACCTACACA
>JASCZI010090635.1:69584-82377 GCA_036250425.1 Stylosanthes scabra | reverse complement strand
GCTGTTACAGCAGACTGGGGACCAATTATAGCCACAGTATGTTTCGTTGCAACCTGCAAAACTGTAATGACATAGAATTGTGACATATAAGCAATTTCCTCAATACCTAATAAAAAAGAGACTATTTTAAGCTTTAAACACAATAAAAATGGCAATATTCATCAAAGGCATACCCTCAGAAATGCTCAGAAAACCTCTGTATTTAGAGTCTTCTTGGAAGATGACATTCATCCTTGTTTTACCAAGAATAGATGGATTAGCACTTATTTCTTCGAGTGCAGCTTTTATGGCAATTTTTACAGTTCTACCAAAAGTGGTATTGTAATTGAAGAGAGCCCCAATATTTACAACATCAGGTACTGTGGAATTGTGCATGTCCTGCCCAGTTGATGAGAACCCATTGGAGAGAACAATGAACACCAAGAACCAAACTTTAAGCATGTTTGAAGAAGCTTCCTGGAGAACATATGAAGTGGCAAACCTCACAACCTTATTCTTAATTCTTAAAAGAATTCTTGAAAGAATAATATAGTATGAAGTCAAACACTAAAAAGTATAATATTATAAAGTATAATCTGCAGCTCTCAGTTATGGACTTACCTAGGAAACTTGATTTTCCTCTTTCCCCCACCAGTCTTCAGCTGCTGCCCTCTAAAACAATTGAAGATGTCACTATCAATTTCCAGGGAAAATAAAATTAGGAGAGGAAACAGTATCATGTCCCCAAAAATATTATATATAAAATAAACAACTGAAATATAATCAAGAAGGAAAAGAATATATCCCTAAAGTGCCAATAAAGCAGAAAAATAAAAAAGTGTGAGATAGCAATAGCAAATACTAAATAGGGTCATGTCAAGAACAGAACTTTACTAAAAAAAAGGTTTGGGTTGTAACTTGTAAGTACTAGAAATGCAAAGGGCATACCTTGTACTTTGAAGCTTGGGTCAATTGAAGAACAAAAATACAAACTTTAACCAATGGGCATTGAATTTCACAGGAATATGGCACCAAAAGCAAAAGCAGTAGGGCAAGACTATAAACATTTTGGAGAACCTAAGAACACTGAGGGAAAAAGGAAAACAGAGTGGAGAATATTGATGTTGATGGCGACGGTTGATGTTGCTGTTGCTGGTGCTGATAATAATGTTCCTAAATGATGGAATAGTGGAATATTTGCTTATCCCACTAAAAATAAAAGGGGGACCCTTTTAGCACTCAAAAATCAAAACTTGAGTTCATTGAAATGAAGAAGAATGTAGAAGATTGAGTCCAATAAAGATAACTGACAGTAGATAGAATTAGGGTGGACAGAAGAATCAATGGGTCATTGGGTGAGTAAAGAAGGTGAAAGCAATGGTTTTGGTGGCTGTATTCACTTGATTGCATTCAGCATTATTGCTATTCCAAAATGTGAAATGAAAAGTATGGAACAGAAAAGTCATCCACCATTCTAGGCCTTTTTTTGAATTGTGGTGTGAAACATGTGATTGATGCTGTTCTTGCAGGTTTGATTTGGAAATTGGAAACTGATGGCTCAGGAATCATTGTAAACTCATGAAAGTGACTTTTTCTATTCTTGCCAATAATTCCTTTCCCATTCACAATACCAGAAATTGAAAACCCTTATACCAATGTGCTTCTGAAGAGGTAAAGTAGTAGAATTTATTTTACTTTACTCCTCAAGTTTTCTTCTCCATTTTTCCTTTTATAACTCGGACACACTTTTTAAGAGCCAATTATCATGTTCCTACTTTCTATTCTCAATTCTTGAAGAGAAAAAATAGAATTAGCTACCAAAAGTCATCTTGAATTTTACAAACCCCAAAATCAATTTTGTTGAGGATAAAAATCTCCACCAATTATTTAAAAAAATTATTGTCACATATTAAAGGTAATCAAAATATCTAAATTTGGACACTTTTATCAAGTTTTTAAATAATTGGTAAATATTTTTATAGTTAATAAAATTGGTAAATATTTTTATAGTTAATAAAATTGAGGGTCATTTTTTTTTGCGTTTGAAAATTTCAATGGCAATTTTGGTGGTTAACTCGAAAAAATAAAAAACACAAATAGTAATATTAAAAAAAAAATTAATAGCGGAGTCTGCTTAGTTTAGTTTTTGGAGAATTAATTCTGAACTAACTAAATTGAACTTTAAAAAATGAAAAATTAATTGTCTATATAAAATCTAAAAGCATATATATATGTATATATATAAACATATAATAATACTTACAGATTACAATACATATTTCCTATCAATTTGACCGGTTTGGTTTTCTTAACTTTGATATCATGTGTAATGAATAAGAAAAAAATAGATACCCCTAACAAAGTATTTCAAAACAATTAAAGTGTGGAAGATGGCATCAGAGGCTACAAAATCATGTGGAAGAAGAAATTGAGAAAAATAAAAGGTTGGTTGGTTCATGCTTCATTAGCACCATCACTTTTGTATGGAGAAGATTGAGCATCATTAGCAGAATCATGTTTGTATGGAGAAGATTGAGCATAGTCTTTGTTTGAGCTAATGGATGATGATCCAATACTGCTCCGGTATGAGATCCTCTCCATTTGCCTTCTCTTGGAGCGGCTCTTAACTGTCTCTTCCTTTTCATCTACAAATGAAAGGAAACTCCGAAGGCGCGCCGATCCTGAAGATGAGCTCTGATCAGCAGGGTCAAGCTCATCTGTGCCATGCTTGAAGTACTGCCTAGTGACCTGTATGAGATAAATGAAGAGAGCAATGAAGCAGGCAAAGCCACATAGCAGATAGAGGCCCCAGAAGCTTTGAAGGTTTAGTCTTTCAACTTCAAGCTTTGTCCCTTGTGATAAGCAAGCGCTGCGAAGAAGCCATTTGTCATGGATCCTTTGCAGGTCTCCATTCTCTGCCATTTCCAGAATGGCAGTTGACAGGTCTATTGCTAATGGTGAGTCTCGCGGAAAGGCCTAAAGAAAATTGGGAGACAAGTTAAAACAAACTCATCATTCTGTTAATACATGATTCTAAAGAATATATGCCTTGCTGATCAAGGAATACTTACAAATCCCCAACCATCTCTAGTGAACTCTTGACCAATAACAGTGAAATCACACCGGCTTGAAAGGAAGAGCTCTATGTAGGAACGCTCATCAATGTATGCAGAAACACCACCACCATGGGGACCCTTTTTAAGTGCATTCGCAGCTTCCTCCGGCGTGTTCAAAGGAACAAGCCTCACTTCAGCAATGCCGATCTCCTGAATCAAATAATTCTTAGCAAAAGAACCTTGGGTGTAACCAATAGGATCCTTGCTATTTGCTAAACTGTCAATGCCTTTGATGGGTGAATAGAGTTGTTGCACAGTGAGGATTGAGGTCAGACTCGCTGTGTAACTCGAGTTAACTATAAGAACTACAAATAACCATATAATCAGCACCAAGCGACCAAGCGTGCTCACTGTATTTTCCTCTACAAATCATATGAATAAGAAACTTGATTAGTAATCAAAGGGAAGCTAAGCTACCACCATTTAGGCATATATTTCATTAGAGAGAAGAAATAGTACTAACTGTGTGAAAAGAACATAGTTGAAAAACTGAACCTGCAAGATGAAGCAAACTGATAAAGATTATTACAACATATCAATATCAATATAAGTGAAATTTTGCAACCTCAATCTGTTCTTACCATAAGATAGTAACTACTTGTTTCTTGGGAGGTCCTCTAAAGTCATCATTAACTCTATGCTCCAATATCCAAACAACAGCTCCAACAAATAAGAAAAACATAGCTGTGACAGCCCACATCATCGGTGTAAACGGCGACAAAAACGCCCAAGCATTGGATTCTGCCTTCCTAACTGGTGCTACTACAACTAGACCAGACTCAATATAAGGCTGTGTAAAATCCACCATCCTTGTTCTTTCTGTAGTAATGGCAATGTCACCAACAGCACCATCAAATTCCTAATTTTTAAGCAAAAAAGGTCATTAATATAATAATCTCAGAACATTATAGCACAATGAAAGTATTGGCATGATGATACTCACACCGGTTGTGATCCGACGGACAAGGTCAGTGGCGCTAGGATTGATGTGGCCATCGCCATAGGGAACAAACTTATAGGGGACAGCATAAGGCAACAAATTCACTGCAGCAAGAAACACATCAATGCAGAATCCCTGAAACATATCAGTGCCTTTTACCTGAGAGACAAATTCCATGTAACTAACCCTTATTGGTACTCCAATCCTTAATAGCCTTCCACTGTTGGGAAAAACCCAACCGCGAGGCTTTTGGTCAGTGTCACCGGGCCAAATCACCGGAAGTAATGTCTTACTTGCCTTAGAATTATTAACTGGCTTGGAATAAAGAGCATCTGGAGGAACCACTGATAATCCAGAGTAGTTAGACCAATAACCAATCTTCCTAGACCCGGTTCCAATGACATTGATGATCTCATATGCAGGATTGGCAAGATTTTCATCAGATGTATACCTGAATGGACCTGTCACACCAGTCATGTTAACTCCATAAATGCTGCTACGCAAGGCAGGTCCTTCATTGAAGATGTTCAAAGCATCAAGATGTAAGTTGTCACCACTTAATGCTGATAACTTTGAATCATTTGAGAAAGTGATTCTGTTCCCTTGTTTGAAAAATGAATCAAGTGCATGTGCAAGAGCATAAACAGTATCATATGCATATAGAATCAAAGGAGTGAATCCAAGAGGGCCATTGTTAGCACTATCAGCTTGAGTCAGATTCTTCCACTCAGAAACAAACCTTCTTTTGAGTCCAGAATCCGGTGTGTACACACGAAACGTGATAACTCCTTGAATATCATCTATTTCATCTGGAGGCAACGGACTTTCCATATCAAGAACAGCAGAAAGAAAAGTAGTACCTATCCAGACATAACCACTTTCCATCATCCCAAGATTCTTTGCAAGACTGAAAACCCTGAAGCGCCAAGAAGTACTGAGGTGAAGAACTATAACTCTAGATTCTGCCAAAGCCACCTGAACAAGCACATTAGTAATCTCCTCATTAGTTGCATCAGGGCTTATAGCAGCCTTAAAGGAGATCCTGCAGCGCCTCTCGGCGAGCTTATCACCTAGAGCTCCGATTCCATTCCTCCCATTGTCATCATCCACATAGAAAGCAATAACATCTTTCCATCCAAAGTGGTCAACAAAGTCTGCTATTGCAGTCATCACATAAAGATCACTATGACCTGTGCTAATAAAGAATGGGAACTGAAGTGAAAGAAGGGTAGGGTCTAAAGCCGAAAATGATAGCAGAGGAACTTGGAGCTCATTTGCAATATGAGCTATCACATGAGCAGTTACAGATGATTGGGGACCAATTATAGCCACAGTATGTTTAGTTGCAACCTGCAAAACTGTAATGGCATAGAATTGTGATCTAACAATTTGAAGCAACAAATAGAAAAAGGCATTAACACACACAAAAAGAAAAATACATACCCTCAGAAATGCTAAGAAAACCTTTGTATTTAGAATCCTCTTGAAGTATGAGATTCAGCTTTGTTTTACCAAGAATAGATGGATCAGAATTTACATCATCAACTGCAGCCTTTATAGCATATTTTACACTTCTACCAAAAGAGGTATTGAAAGAGAAGAGAGCCCCAATATTTACAACCCTTGGTACTGATGTGGAATTTTGCATGTCTGCCCCATTTGAATAGAAGAATCCATTGGAGTGAAGAATCAACAGCAAGAGCCAAACCTTAACCATGTCTGGACCAGTTACCTGAAAAACAATAGCCACCAATTATCAACAAACAAGTGAATAAACAAACCCCCAACCATTTTTTAATGTGAATTATGAAGTCAAAGTGCCACACAGGCACCCACTAATATCCAGATAACAGTTGACATTTGTAACAAAAGAAATCTTGAACTTTGGCACTTTGTTAGCCACCTAAGAAACCTGAAAGTTTCATACAAATTTCTAGGGAAAATAAAAGGTAAATGAAAAAAAAAAAAACAATAACCACATATCCCCCCAAAAACACACAAGCAAATTAAATCACACAACAAAAAAAGCAAGATGGATAAAGAAAATACAGCCCTAAAGTGATTATTAATGGAGGAAGGAAGAAAAAGTGCAAGATAGCAACAGGTACATGTGAAGAAGATAACTTTACTCAAAAAAGGTCTGAAATGTAACTTCTACTGGGAAAATTAAAGGACATGCCTTGTAGATTCAGTAGAAAGGAAGTGGCATGGATATATATAGCAACAATATGGTGCAGAAAACGTGAGGTTGGGGCCAAGTGTAGGAATAAAAAAAGAAACTTTAAACAGTGGCCATGAATTATAGAGGAATATGGAACCGGAAAAAGAAGCAGGGAAAGACCACAAGCATTTTGGAGAATCTGGGCACTATGAGAGAGGGAGAGGAGGGGATGTTGAGAATACTGAATAGAAAAAAGAAAAAATATATATAGAGAGTATAGAGAATATTCAGAAACAAATATAGAGAAAGATTACAAAAGCTAAAAAATAAAAATCTTACTATCTGAGTGAGATTATGGTAGTGATGTTGGTGGTGTTGGGAATAGTGTCCATGGAAAATGGAATTGAATTATGGCCAAGAAAACAGGAAGTGGTAACTTGTTAATTGTTATTGTTGTTGGTCAAGAACAAGATGTTGTCTTTTTTGGTTAGAGATGTGAAGAAGAGGGACCCTCATCATGCTATTTAGCATGAATAGGTCACGTTGTGAATTGAGAACAACATTGTCATCATTCAGATCAGGTAGCTGCTGTGTAGTGAAGGCAGTGAAAACGACTTTGGAAGAAGCCAGGAACGCAAGAACTTTGGGAACCAAAGTTTTGGAAAAATTTTAAGTAGACCGGTATATCGATAATTTTTCACTGTTGATTTGAATTAAAAAATTATAAAAATATATATAAATCAAGATCAACGGTTATAAGTTACTGATATATCTAAAAATTTTTCCAAAATTTTATGCATATGATTGATCAATAATAATTTAATTAATATTAATTAATAATTTATATTAAATATTTTAATTTTTTAAATTTCGAAGGTTTAATTTTTTAAAAAATATAAAATTAATTAATTATTAATTATTTTTTATTGATTACTAATACTTTCTTAATACAAATTTAATTTTAAAGTGATCTCAATATAAAACAATTTTAAATGCACTTTTAATTTCGTAATATTATGTAAAAAAATATAACTATCTTTTTATATTAATGCTAAAAAATATGATTGAACGACTTTATAAATTAAACTCGTTAAATAGTGAGGTGGCAAATTTAACATGAAGTATTAACATGATAAGTTGAAGGTGAATGTTAAGTTGCTAAATTTGTAATAAATAAAATGCATTAATGAATAATTAGTAATGAGGTAGAATTTGCGTGGAATGATTCATGCTTATGTAAAAGTCACCTAACCTAACTGCCGGCAGCATTATTGCAAAACATGTTATAATATGTTGTGGCATGGAATTAATTCATGCATAATTTATTATTTCAACTAGTTAATAAGTGGCATTTCAAAGAAAAAAAACACTAGTTAATACACAAATACTTTATTAAAAATTAAAAATGTTGAGGTTTTCACTTTCAGTATTATGGTCCATCGAATAGTGGAAAAAAATTTTTAAATAAATAAAAAAATTTCGAAATTTACCAAAATACACTGTTTTAAAAAAAATTATCAAAATAAAATGTGTTAGGAGTACCGGTTCGGACCGGTATTCGGTCAAACCAGTACCGGTCCGGACCGGTATTAAGCCAAAAAAAATTTTAAAAAAACACTAATACCGATTCGGACCGGTACTGGTTTGACCGAATATCAGTCCAGACCGGTACTGTATATATATCAATACCGCCCCATCTGGGCCGGTATTGGGTTGAATGCAATACCGCCCCATCTGGGGCCGGTACTGGTTCAAAATTTAATTTTTTAATTTAATATTAAATATATTGATTTAATTAATAGAAATGATTTACGTAATAAATTACGATTGGAAAATATATTATTAATAGCAATAAATATATTAATTTTTGAGAGGTAATTCTGCATTGATTCAATTAATATATCATTAGTGTAATAATAATAATACTTCAATCATCAAATTAGTGTAATAATATATTAATTGATTCAATTGACGTAGCATTAATGTAATAATAATAATTCAATCTATCTTAAATAAGAAAGTCTTGTAATGGATCGTAAAATAATCTCTTCCGTGAAAAGAAAATATATAGTGAATTAATACAAATATACAGCGTTTCCTTCTTTGATTTTTACTCTAATTTTATTTAATTATAGTAAATGATAATACCCAAATCTGCATAATGTTTTCATTCGTGCGTTCTGAAAACAATAATTTCTATGCCTTAATATCTTCATGACTATTATTACGTTTTTTAATTTGGATTGGAATTTAATTTGATGGATCCGATTATTATTATTATTACATTAATGCTATGTTAATTAAATCAATTAATATATTATTACATTAATTCTATGTAAATTGAATTAATTATAATATTTATTGCTATTAATAATATATTTTTCAATCGTAATTTATTACGTAAATCATTTCTATTAATTAAATCAATATATTTAATATTAAATTAAAAAATTAAATTTTGAACCAGTACCGGCCCCAGATGGGGCGGTATTGATATATATGCAGTACCGGTCCGGACCGGTATTCAGTCAAACCAGTATCGATCCGGACCGGTATTAGTTTTTTTTAATTTTTTTTGCCTAATACCGATCCGGACCGGTACTAGTTTGACCGAATACCGATCCGGACCGGTACTCCTAACACATTTTATTTTAGTAAATTTTTTTAAAATAATATATTTTGGTAAATTTTGAAATTTTGTTATTTATTTAAAAAAAAATTTCATGAAAAATGTGACAATTAAATATTATGTATAATTGTATATCTATCTATGAAATATGAATGGAACATCGGTGAATGGTGAGAGAGAAGAAAACGGCACTGAAAGAAGAAATGGATAATTTAAAAGAACAAATAAATAAACGTGTTTGAAGAAATTAATAATGTAGTGTGTTTGGCTCTCTATTGTCAACTCTCAAGCTTCCAAAATGGATTATGAGAAAGAAAAAAAAAAGGTGTCTTAAAATAAGTATACCGTAATTCATAATCATTATTATTTAATGATTTTGGCTTAAAAGTACGAAGTTAATTTCCATACATGTCAGTGTAAAAGAGTTTTACACATATATCAAATTAAATGTTACCATATTATCGAGAGCAATTAATTTTCAAATTTACTACTTCTAAAGTCATATAAATGCATAAATTTAATTAGATAACTGTGTAAAATTCTTTACACCGTCGATGTATCAAAATTAAATTCTAAAAGTATTCAAAATGCATTGGTTAAGAAAATAAAATAAAAAAATGTTTTGATTTTTTCAATGTATTAAAAAATTAAATGGCTAACTAGTATTGTTATGATACTTATTGTTTTAGCAAAGATCAGTTATTAAAATTTCTAAATTTTATTTAACTCATGATGTAAAAATATTACAATAATAAATAAAAAATTAGCTAAAAGAATCTTATTAAAAACAATAATTAAGAGGATAAAACGAAGGTGAATGCAAAAGAAAAAGAAGCAATGAAGAGGTGGGAAGAATATGAGGGTTGTGTTGTGTATGCACATAAGTAGGTTATATTTAGGCATTTGATGTGTCCTAATCCCCATGGTTTGTGTTTGTCAAGGCACTAAACCCATTGATTAGTAGTAGTAATTGAGTACACTAATCTACTAATTCATCATCAATCCCCAAAGTGCATTTTATCTTTTTGAAAGCGCAAATGGGTTTAGACTTTAATTAAGTATTCCATACATAATGGAATGGGGAATGGGATGCTTAATGCTGAGTAGCGAAAAGAAAACACCTTCATTTCATTGCTAGCGTGACCCACAAACCAACCCCAATATAATTATTTTTGTTATCGCGATATTATATAATTAAATACATATTATATAAAAAAGTAATGGTAGGGAGTCAACGTTAGGAAACTCATAGGAAGCCCATGAATGTAATTAGGGAAATAGTGGGTGATAAAAGAAAAATGAAAAAAAAAAACCTATTAATCACCTATTGACTAACAAACTATAGACTTCCTCAACTTCTTCTGTATAAAATTGTTTTAAAAATTAAGTTTTATTTATCACATGATTTGTTTTTTTAATATTTCATATTGAATCCAACGATGAGCTAATGCATATCTTGGGTGTGGGGTATACTATATAATTATTGTTATTATTGTCATCGGTAATTCGTCATTTTCTTCGTATCGCACAAGTGCACTTTATTAATTAATTTTAATTTCTTCTAAGAAAAGCAAAGATAGGTCAAACTCTAGAGGTTCCAAAAAAGTATATATTCCTTACCATTTGTTTACACTGCCATAAACAAATAAACAATTGGAGACAAAAAAAATAAAAATAAAAATAAAATTGTACGTGTTATATTAAATATGTTCTTGTAATATTTTATCTTGATTTAGATGTGTATAGAAAAAATACATATCAAATAATTTTATATTAATATTAAATTTTATTATAGATAATTTATAATGTTTTGAATTTTTATATAGTAAAAAATAAATTCAACTTGCGGTAATATGTTGTCATATTTTCTTAAAATTAACAAAAAAAATAGTTTATCTTAAAATTAATTGGAAGCTTAATCATATATGTATTTCTGTTTTCCCGCCATAAAAAAAAAACAGAAAAAACTAACAGAAAAATTGACCTTATATAATAGAACACACTTAAAAGTTAAAACTTAGAAGAAGTAATGCAGATTGCAGATCAGTATTTGAAAAACCTTTTCATGCCTATTCTTGATTTCAATTTTGTATATACATAATACAGATAGATATAAAGATGAATCAAATGAGATGAGATCAAAGTTTGAGAAGAACAAAACAAAGAATGAGAGCTATCACTGAGAGAGATTAACAAACAATAACACTAAAAATGCTTTGAAACTAACAACAAAATGAAGAATCAATAACCTTCAAGAAGAGGATCAGTTAGTTAATTAATTAATTATTTGATAATATCTCTATCTACCATTCAAGACACCCTTGAGAAGATCAAGGCCTTCAGCTGAAATGCTCCTTCTCCTATGAGCTCTAGGAATCTCAATCTTTGGAGGAGGATCCATTGAGAAACAAACCACCAAAACTGTCAGATTATCACAAGTGTTTCGCTGAATCGCTTCCGCGACGAGCGCTTTCGCGCATTCTGTTGGATCATTGTGCTGCATCAGCTCCCTCCTAACCATTGTCACAGCACACTGGCTACTCATCACATCCCAAAGTCCATCACACCCCATTATCAAGAACTCATCTTCTTCAGTTAGGACTATCTCCTCTAGCTCTGGCTCTGAGCTTAAGGGACTCTTGGAACCTTTGGATCCTTTGATGTGCCAGTCTCCTAAGGCTCGCGCCACCGACAGTTGGCCGTTAAGGTAACCGTCGTAGATCACACCACCAAGTTTCTCAATTCTTAGTCTTTCTGATGTGCAATTTGGTTTATGGTCTTTGGAAAGTTCAATGGCTCTCCCCCTTTTTCCTAAAACCGCTCTAGAATCCCCTGCATTGCCAATTAGCATGTCCCTGCATAATTATAGCAGCAAACACATTGTTTTTTCAAATTCAATACAATAAGAATAAATACCTAATCCGGCTCTGACCATTTTTAATTTGGACGACGTCATCTCTAATGATTCGAAAACTCTAATTCAGCCCTTAACCATTTAAAAATTTAGACAAATGGACCTGAAACCGATTTGCGAGTTTAGGATTTAGAGTTGATAAACTGGTTTAAAGCACCTATTTATCCTAATTTCTAAATGATTAAGAATCGGATTAGGGTTTTCGAATCATTAGGGGTGGCGTCGTCCAAATTAAAAATGGCCAGGGATCGGATTGAGTGTTTACTCGTCCAATAAATACCTGAATCTTTTAGGAACCAATTAGTGTTGAATCCTACTAACCTTCCCAAGACAATGGCGATAAGAACGGTGGTGCCGGAAGAACTATCAAGAGAACTAGCATCCCTGAATGCATGATCAGCCTTCACAAAAGCACCATTCACAGCTTTCTTGATTCCAGATGGGAAATGAGAATCTTCAATTATAAACTTAAGGATGTTCTTCCTTGTAAATGATGCTGCATCAACCCCACCATGCCCATCAAATACCTGTTGAGAATATTAACTCCAATTATGCTTTAGAGATAAATAATTCAACTGATAAAAGTGAATATGAAGAAGAACCTACATACCCCATAAAATGCTGCTGGAGAAGGAAGATTCACTGCTGGACCAGTATGTTCACGGAGAATATCAACACAGAGAAATTCATCCTCCATGTATTGCTTTGGTCCTTTCTCAGAACAGCTTCCAGACCTTAATTTTGGTGAAAACTCTGATTTCTCTTCACTAGTTGTTTTCAACCCTATAATCATTATATCTGATTCCTACAATCAAAATGTTCAAAAGCAATAATTAACACTTGCATCATTAAAGTAACAATAATAATGTGCTAGGTAGCTAGCTAGGCTTTCCTAGATCCTAGCATAGGTTCCTATTAAACTGCACTGCAATCTTTAATGGATAATGCAAATTCATCATGGAAATCTTAATCCAGGTAATCAAATCAAAAGGCTAATATCATTATGAATTATAAAGATGATAAATTGATTATACTAACAGGATCAATCAACCAA
>JASCZI010090635.1:53687-63926 GCA_036250425.1 Stylosanthes scabra | reverse complement strand
TTCTGTTTGGTGCTTTTGGTGTTCTTGGTTACTTTGCTTTTGGTGAGAACACCAAGGATATAATCACCACAAATTTAGGACCTGGTTTGATTAGTGTTTTGGTGCAGTTAGGACTAAGCATAAACCTGTTCTTCACTTTCCCTTTGATGATGAACCCTGTTTATGAGGTTTTTGAGAGAAGGTTCTGTGGATATAGGTACTGCTTATGGATGAGGTGGGTTTTGGTGTTGGTGGTGAGTCTTGTGGCACTTTTGGTGCCTAATTTTGCTGATTTCTTGTCCCTTGTTGGGAGCAGCATATGTGTTGTGCTTAGTTTTGTGTTGCCTGCATTGTTTCATTGTCTTGTGTTTAAGGATGAGTTGGGTTGGAAGTGTTTAGTTTCAGATGGGGCAATTGTGGTTTTTGGATTTGTTGTTGCTGTTTCTGGAACTTGGTCTTCACTATCTGAGATCCTTGCTCCTAAGGCCTAATTAGGCCAAAAAAGCAAAAACAAAACAAACAAAAAAAAAGTGTGAAAAATGAAAAATCCCTTGTGTGGAATAATGTAATGTAATGTAATGTTGTAAGGCCTTTAATGTGCCAACAATGGTTGGATTGATTTATTTGTTAAATGTGTAAGATATGCAATTAGATAAATATAAATGTCATCTGAGATACTTTTTTGATTATGGTCTGGAAATTCATATAGGACTGGGTTTGAGTCTCTGGCCAACTTGTGTGACAGTTCATGGCTTCATGAACAATTTTCAATGAATGAAACTTTAGATGTATAAATGTTAAATTTAAATAAAATTAAAATATAAAAAGCTAGATCTCTCCTTTTCTGTATTAAGTGTTTGATTTAACTGATATTTGTATTTATCTAAAATTGAAAGTGACTTAATAATGACACCTGTGATGCATCATGCATGCTTTGGGGATGTGGAAAATAACGAGCTATGTTTTGTTCTTCTTCCAGAATATATAAAGAAAATAAAAAGGGAGTTATCACGTCCGGAAAAAAAAAAAAGGGAGTTATCTTATTCCCATTCGCATGTTAATGCCTTTTGTACTATTGAAAAGTTTTTAAGTATATCTGTAATCATTAATTTTGATTTATATATATTTTTTTATTTTTTTTAATTAAGATTAACGATTACAGATTATAGGTATATCGATGCCCAACATACTTAAAACTTTTCCCACATTATTACCTTTTGATAAAGTAGGGCATTGAATGCCTGAAATAAAGAAACAGATCCTTGCAAATTAACATTCCCACCTTTGAAGCTTGAACCCACATTTTTACCAAACACCGAATCAATCATACAAGTTGAATCACATGCCAATTTAAAACAAAAGCTGCAGCAGCACTGCAGCAGTGTCTTAATTTCACTGAAGTAACATCAAAGTTACTCTTCATGGTACCATGACTCAGATTCTTTACCTTTGGAAATTACTATTCCATTAGTTTTACTTTTATTTGTCATTATCATTGTATTTAAATACATTGTTTAAAAGTTTATGTTCTAAATTTTCACAAAAATACTCTACTCATTCTCAATTAAGTGTCTAATTTTGAACTTTGATATTTCACAAATAAACATCCAATACTAAACTAACATTTTATTTTATTTAGTCTACTCCTAAATAAATAAGTAAAATAAATAAATAATTAAAAGAAAGTAATCATTTCAATTAGTAATAATTTTATAGTTGATCATTTAACTTTTAAAACTCAAATATATTCCAATTATTTTCATCCGTATTTTAATTCCGGTGAATTTTTAAAAAAGTACCACAAACAATTTTTATCTCTTAAAAAATCAAAATTTTCTAAAAATAAAAAATTGGTAAAGTAAAAATATAAAAATTTAATCACTTTTATATTAAAATAGTAAGACTCACGTATCATAAAAGTCGTAAATTCAATTATGAATAATCTTTCATTTATTGTTTTACTAACTCTCTCATGTTGATGTTAGAATTTTTTTTCCCTCTCTAAAAACCAGAAAGGTCACAATTAAATTGATGTGATCTCCAAGAAATTGGGCTCTTTACCTTCAAAAACCAGACTCAATAGTGATTAGTGTGCTGTGAGCTGGAGGTAATAATTGCCACACACAACAAAGGTTATTGCTCCTGTCCAAAACATAAAAAGGCAAAGGCTCTTGCAAATTGCAATGATAAATTTTTGAAGGATTTGATATATAGATATAGCATTTTTGGAGGAATTGACACTTTGCCTATTCTCATTAAGTAGAGTGCACTCATCACTCATCACAAGTTATTAATTTTGGCATCTTGAAGTATCCAAAACTTCAAAGCTTAAACACCCAAACAAGGCTTTAGAAAAGGGTAAACCAACTTAGCCCAACATTTTACTCTACAATATAATAACTAAAATTGAATTACAAGACCAACCCAAAAAAGAGGTGGAAAAAAAAAGAGGCAAAGCATAAAGAAAAGTAATATAAATAAAGATAATTGCATTAGATAATAAGAGGCAGGTGGGTGATGCAGGAAAGAGCAGCAACTCCACAACCTCCATTCTGAAAATTTTGATTTTTAAAAATTAAATAAAATATATGATTACTCCACCTCACCTCACTAAAAATACAATTCACATTCCACACACATTCACAAAACACCCAAATTTCCCAAAATGGCCAAGGTCACCAAGGAGCCAAATTTGAAGAACCAAGGTCATAAATGTAAAATTGAGCCCAAAAATTTGGCAGATATACCTAATTGAACAAAAAGGGTTAAAAAAAAAACAAAAAATAATAAAAATTGAAAGACTCGCATTGAAGAGGGAAAAGGAAAGGAAAGAAGAAAGAAAATGTGAGAGGAGAGAAAAAAGTGGAGGAATTGAAGAGAGTGATTTTACAAAAACCACAAACAACAAAACCACACAAATTACACGCTTCAAATAAAGTCTTCAAATTTGGGGTTCACTTTCCGTGATCATCACGTTCAATCAATTTCTCTCTCGCAGTAAAAAAACAAAAAGAGGGGAAAATAAGAAGAAAAAAAAATTCGAGCTTTTATTGGAGAAGGGGGGAAAAAGTGATTTTGATTTGATTATCTTCGTTTAGGGATTAAATCTGAAGGAATTAGATCGATCAGAAGAGAGAAAGAGTGGTGGTGATGTCGTGCTCATCGTCGTCGGGGTCGGAGGAAGACGATGAGGGTTTCGATTCGTACCGGAAAGGAGGGTACCATGCCGTCAGAATCGGCGATCAGTTCGCCGGAGGAAGGTACATAGCTCAGAGGAAGCTCGGTTGGGGCCAATTCTCCACCGTCTGGCTTGCTTATGATACCACCAATTCCGTACGTTATTATTCAACTTTGATTTGATTTCATTTGTTCCTCTTTTGAACCCTTGTTCTCTATGTGTTCCTTCTGTGATCCTTGATTTTCTTCTAAATGTTGCTATTTTGTTTTGGTTTTGTGCTCTGATTTGTGTTCTAGATGCAAAGTTCTGTTTTTTATTTTTTATTTTTCTTAGTTCAGATTTCTGTGCTTTAATAATAAATTTTGTGCAGATTCTAAGATCTTCTGTTCTTTCCTTCAACTGACACCTAATTGTGTGTGTGTATGTTTTCATTTCTTCATGTGTGTTTCTGTTTTGTCGTTTTTTGCTCTCTGGGGTGTGTATTGGTTTCCTTGAATAGATCAAATTTAGATATTTTGGGTTATTGGTGTTGGTTTTCTCTGCCCTTTTTTTTCCCCCTTCAGTGTTATAGTTATGTGTTTTTGCTTTAAAAAAAAACTACTAAAGATGAAATAAACTCCAATGTATGTGTCACGATTACCTATGAATCCTTGCATGGTGTGTTAGCTTGGAATATGGTGAATGGTCCTCACAAAATGTGTGACCACCACCTATGTTAGAAACATGGATTTCAGGATTTGTCTTCATGCAGAGGAACAATAAATGTGTCACTTTCATTCTGCTACCTGTTTGAAATTGAGTAGGTTCTTATGCTGATTTGGTAATGTAATATTATTACACACATGGGCATGGGCATGGGCTCTCATGAGAAAATGAAAATTGACTTTGGTTTTCTTTTGTTTGTTTATAATGCATTGTATTTAACTTTGTTGGAAGGTAGAGATAGTGTGGGCTGTATATGGAAATTGGAAATAACTATGCTGAAGTACCAGAGGTGACTGTTATAGGAGCCTTTTATATTTATTGTTATAATAATAATAATAATCACAAGTAGGATTATTTCTTGTATAACCTTGGTAAATGATTACTTAAATTTAGAAAAATAAAAAAAAAAAGGTGCCAAAAGAAAGAAGAAAATGAGAAGATAGAACTATGTCCAAGTTTTATCCTTTATTCAGTCTTTATATTTGATTCATAGATCTTCTTTAAAGGTAAAAACATTTACAGCTATGCGCCTTCGTTTTTTATTATGTCAGAACCAATTCTAGTTACTTTTTATTATTTTCGTGAACCAGTATGTTCATTTTAATATGATCTCTAAGTTAGTGATTTTTCTTGATATTTTGTTTTGGCAGTCATATGTTGCTCTCAAGATCCAAAAAAGTGCTGCCCAGTTTGTTCAGGCAGCACTTCATGAGATTGATGTTCTTTCATACATTGCTAAGGGTGACCCTTCAAATTCGAAGTATGTTGTCCAATTAATTGACCACTTTAAACACGCTGGCCCGAATGGGCAGCATCTTTGCATGGTCCTCGAGTTTCTTGGTGATAGCTTGCTACGATTGATCAAATATAATCATTACAAATGCCTTCCATTGAATAAAGTTAGGGAAATGTGCAAATACATTTTGACTGGATTGGATTACTTGCACAGAGAACTTGGTATAATCCACACTGACCTCAAACCTGAAAACATTCTTTTAGTTTCAACCATTGATGCTGCCAAAGACCCTTTTAAATCTGGACAATCCCCAATTCTAGAGAGGCCCGAGGGAGGCATAAACGGTGGTGTCACAAGTCTTATTGAGAAAAGATTGAGAAGGAGAGCTAAGAGGGCTGTTGCTAAGATATCCGAGAAAAGATCCTCAATGGGTGTAGCTGGAGATGAGCAAAAATCTACTAGAAATATTGATGGGATTGATATGAGATGCAAGATCGTAGATTTCGGAAATGCATGTTGGGCTGATAAGCAGTTTGCTGAAGAAATACAGACAAGGCAATACAGAGCTCCTGAAGTTATACTGCAGTCTGGCTATTCCTTCTCTGTCGACATGTGGTCTTTTGCTTGCATTGCTTTTGAGCTTGCCACTGGTGATATGTTGTTTACGCCCAAGGGAGGTCAAGGTTTTAGCGAAGATGAGGTATGATGATCGGCTAGTAAACTATTATGGATGAATTAAAATCTTTTATATTATGCATATACAGTTTATTATAAATCCTTGATCATGAATTCTTTCTAAATGACGAAACTAAATATATATTAGTTAAGAACAGTAATTTGATTAACGATTTATCGGGCAAAAGATAATTTGATAAATGAGTTATTGAACAGTCATTCAAAATTCTTATGGCATATATTGAAGGATTTGATCATTTGAATGAGTTATATGTAGCCTGCAAACTTGGATGAACCGACTTATGTTAGGAACTTCTGACTTTAAAATGAAGTAACAGACATTATAAGGGTCCTTACTTTTATAGCTGGATCATTTTAACTGACACCATTGCTATACTTTGGCTTGATCTTAAATGCCATGGTCACTTATTTTTCTTTTTGCCTTACAAATATTGGGTAATCATTCTATACTGAGCCAACATGCTGGACTGATAGTATACATCAGCAGTGATTGCCTAAAACTTTGCTTCATATTGGTTTCAGGATCATCTTGCCCTGATGATGGAGCTCCTCGGAAAGATGCCCCGGAAGGTAAGTACCCTCCCACTGCCCAATGTGTTTCTTGAATAGCTACTGTGGCTTATCCAACACTTGTGGCTTGCAGATTGCGATTTCTGGAGCACAATCCAAGGAATACTTCGATAGGCACGGTGATCTGAAAAGGATCCGGAGGCTAAAATTTTGGCCGCTTGACAAATTGCTAATTGATAGATATAAGTTTCCAGAGAGTGACGCACGTGAGTTTGCCGAATTTCTTACCCCACTTCTTGATTTCGCGCCAGAGAAGCGACCAACTGCACAACAGTGCTTGCAACACCCGTGGATGAATTGCGATACATCTCCGAATGAGAATGAGAATGAATCTAGTGTGGAAACCGTGGAAGTTGGGATGAGCAACCTTAAACTCAAGGTGGGAAAGTGAAGGGGACAATGTGGTTTTTTTGACATAGACATAGTCAAAGTCACATATCTGAGCCCCCAACCCTTTTTTTTTTTTTACACTAATCACTATTGATCTCTGAATTTTTATTTTTTTGTTTGTTCCAGTTTTAATAAAATTCTTTGTATTGGATTTATATGTAAATTAGTAAAGAATTTTGTTCTACCAGAGATATCTGACAACAGAATTTGCGTGTATATTATTAATTCACATTTTATGTAACTGATGATGGCATTCAGCCAATTCTGCTCTTATATTTTCGTTGCTGAATTCTTGAAACTTTTTTCTTTTTTGGTCAACGCTTGAAGCTTTAAATTGACCCTGAGGTTGAGTTCTTATTTGTGGTCAACCAAAACGAAATGCTGCTACTAGGGTCCATTTTGTGATTTTAATTTTTTAAGGGGTGGAAAAAACTAGAAATATGTTGGACCAAAGAGAAAGAAAAAAAATAGAAAGAAGACTTTGAATCTATTTAGAGAAACCATGGCATTAGTCTTGTCTACTTTTCATTTGATTCTTATTTTTAGGCGAGTGTTGTTTATTCATAAATATATTAAATAATAGGAATACAAAAGAAATGTTTAAGTTGATTTGGAAAGCTATATAAAGGGCTAAATTATGTTAAGTTTTGCTAATAAGTCAAAGACACACATTCCTGTTAATTTAGTATAATTAAATAATTAATCCAATTATATTATATGAAACTTTTAATTATATCTAAATAAGCCTGCATGCACTAAGTTTAAGAAGCATGTAAGCATTCCCCAATACAAACCACCACTTCACCTTAAATTAACGTAAGTTAATATCTCCATTATCGATGCATCACATGTGGTTAAAATTAATCGAGGCAGGTAAACTTTTAATAGAGTGTAGAAATGTATGAACTATGAAGTGTGTGACCAAAATTGACATGTCTCAGTTTTGGATAAGAATACATATATAATCTTTTAAGACAACACATGCATCTTTCAATTTGATTAAGGCCCACTTGATGGATGAAAATCTGTAGGATTATAGCCACGTACTGTATATATATTTGCACCAAATTCATATCCTTTGATCCATTAATATTAGTGCTCAGTGACACAAATGTAAGTCTCTCTTCATCCTCTAAAAGTCTTTGAAATTTGTGTCTAACTCAGCTCCATTAATAAGTAATCTGCTGCATGTTTACCAGTAATAATAATATTTAATTATTTATATTTATAAGAAAAGATAAGATAATACGATTTATCTATCGTGTGCTTGTATGAAAATTATAAATTAAAAAAAAATTATTGAAAATACAAAAGATTTAAGTTTTTAATATATTTATTTTATATTCATTAAATATAAATAATTAAAACATTTGTTTAATAATAAATTTATCATGTGCCCTAACAACAGATCATATTACTAGTAATTAAGTTAATGAAACATCACCTTTTCTTTTTGGCACTACAAAAATAAAAGCATATCACTTAAAAAAGGTGGCTAATTAAAAAAAGTTATTGAAGCAGTAATAAAATAAAAATTAACAAAGCACTATTGTTTTATCATAGTTTTATTACAAAATGGAATAAAAACCATATATTTATTCGTTTGTTATAGATAGTTAAATAAATAAGTGATTATATTAGAGGATGAAATCTAATGTTCACGTGATTAGAAGAAGTTACAGTACTATGTTGTAAGGGTTAGTTCGGACCTAAAGTTGGTTCTTGACATTGAATCCAACGAGGAAGTTAAAAGGAACAACAACCGAAGAAGCAACACCTTCACTTACTGCACGTGCATGTACCAACTAGCAACCCAACTTGTTCAATCTATTTTCACACTGTTCAGTCTTGATGCAATAAACACTATTTCTATTTCTAGTTTCTTTTTTTAATATATATATAAAATTACAGACGATGATGATGTATCGATGCCGACAAATTTTTTTTGTTCTGAGACAAAGTAGTTAATTTGACAACTCTTAAATAATAATTCCAAAAATAACTAGTGCATTTTAATTGTTGTATATTTGTAGATAAAGAAAAATTTGTTGCATTTACACTCTCCCTCAAAATTAGGATATATTGTTACGATTTTATATGTCTCATAACCTTAAAATGAATAAATCATGATGTCATGATGATGCATGCGACTCTCTTATTTTAACCTTCCATCAATGAATAATTATGGTGCCATATATTATTGAAAATGTAAATAATACTTCGAAACAATAAAGTAATTTTATGATCTAATAACTATACCTTCATGGCTTTATTTAATAACTTTATCCTCAACCTTTAAATTTAGTAACAATGTAACATGTACTTTACAATATTAATATTAATAATAATATGCAACTACATTATATGCTGCTGCTAATGCATTTAATAACAGTGTTAATTGTTTCCAATTTAGTTTTATCAACACATGTACATACATGAATTCAATTCTTAAAACATGTCAACTCACATCTCGATTATTGCCTGGGCATTTTTGTTTCTGCAACAGAATAAGCTCATTGAACTTCATAAAGCTGCTTCCTAATACAAAAACCGAGTTCATGAAATCTTCAATGAAACAATGTGATTTCTTATTATACCCCCTGGGAGTTTAGTCTTTTAATTTCAACATGTGTCAAAGATACTGTTTGGGTGCTACTTGGGTTCAAACTTCAAAGTCAATCCAAGGAAAATCCTTCTTTGGTTCTTTCTACCATCCACACTCCATTATGGAATTTTACCAGGTTTCTTTGGTTCTTTTTATCTGTCACTTCATGCAAAAGAATAAGGAAAGGATGATATTGATCAGAGTAGGCCAAAAGTTATAATAGAGAACAAGGCCAAGCTCTCTCTGCTCTTATGCTGTTTATTTAAACAAGCATAACCTTTACTTCCCAATTTCCCATCAAAATGACAAGATCAGATGATTAGTGCCAATAACTAACTACATTAATAATTGCTTTCAAAGGAATTGTTACCAGAAAGATTCATTTCATAACATACCTATTATTAAATCCTGGAAAGTTAACTATGCTGCAGAGAGTTCCCTTCATTAGTTCATCATGAGGAAATTATTCTATTCAATTACAATGTCTCAAGCTCACTTAAGTTCAAGTGTAATTAGAATAAATAAAATCTTGATCAACTCTATAAAATTCAAATCAAAGAATTCCCATTTCATGATAATAATAAAATGAAGCAACAAAAAAACCAGACAGTATTAAGTATTAACAAACAATTGAGCAAGCAGGAAAATTTGGACAGTTGAAGGAAATTCATAAATAGAAGACCAGAGGTTTTCTCTTTTATTCTCAACACAAATGCGGGAAGAAATATGCAGCATAATGAAAAAGCTGTTCAAGTCATTGCATCCTCCTATCTAAACTCCAAGCTTTCCTATCAATTAACCTTACACACAACTTTAAACAGAAACAAGTAATGCAAGCAACTATAAATCTAAATTTACATTTTAGTCAGAGCAAATCCATTACAAAACCCAAGATGAAAAAAAAGAAGATAAAAGGCCATATATGTAAAAAAGAAAGCATCAAGATGTCTACCTCCTCAGCTATCTGACTTCTAGCACCAAGTCTCCTCAACTTATGTAGAACATTATGACTGCACAGCTTTATTTTGTTTGATACAAGCCGGTGCCTTGAACTCCTGGCACTTCCACATTGATGTAGCCTCGATCGGCATCACTCTCTCAGTGGATGGCTCAACTGGAAACAAAGGAATACTATCAACAGGACGATTCCCTGTGTTCATTTCAGATAGTGGTGCACTTCTACCCCTTACCCCTTCCTTTGGCTGCGCCCTATCTTTTGAGGTGCAAATGCTTAGCGGAAGCTTTTTTAGCTTCACCCTTCCTCTCTTCTTACCTGTGGTTGACAAATCCTCAGTGTTTTTCTCCTTTGACTGGCTTGACTCTGCTTCCCCGTTATCCAACTCCATTTGGTTTGATCTATCGTATCTGAGTCCCTTCTTC
>JASCZI010090635.1:18680-44727 GCA_036250425.1 Stylosanthes scabra | reverse complement strand
TTCAAAAACAAGAAGAAAAGTAGTTCTCAACCATGTCCAGCTTATATCTTGAATATAAGTTGCCCTCGGTCTTTCTATGACTTGACATTTGAACCGTCAAAAACTTTTGTCCAGTTCAAGGTAGTTCTTTTAACTTCTTCTTTACTTAATTTTCTTACCATGTTTGTCAATCATTGTTGCTGTATGGGCTCCATTGTTCATAGTTGTTTGAAGGTCCAAAAGTGAATTTTACAGGGTTCTATCTCCAAATTCAGAACATTTATGAGAGATTTGTAGAATTTCTTTTTTTGGGGTCCTATATTATTGTTTCATTCCCTGGGAATTAGCTTATCAGAACTCTGTACTCTAGATTTTTTTTTTAATGCTAAACATTTTTATTTCCTGCAAATTTAGGATTGGGCTCCTTTACTGAACTTCATTGAGAAGGCCATAAAAGAATGCTGGGAGGAAAGCATAGATTGTGGTATAGCCTCTCACTGCATCTTACTGATAGGTGGTACGGTGACTTGTTGTTTTGTTTTTACTTTTTTATGCCATTATTTATTGCTGGGATTCGTATAGGAGAGTCCTTCAATCAGTCCACCTACATGCTACATGAAGATCAACCATGGGAAGATCTCAACATCCTTCCGGTGGAAGCAGGTAAAGTTTATTGTTTTGGTTGTCAACAGATTCATTTGCATTATTGAGTGTGATCAATTTTGGTTATCTACTTTTTGCTTTTTTTTATCTCATACACATGGACTGAACATTACATAAGGTAGATATTTGCATAAATTGTTTGTGATACAGTGGATCATGCTGGCTTGTTTTTATAATTGCGTTGAACTATTATTGTCAAATATCGTTGTTGCAGATAAATCAAAATTTGGAAGCCATACTTGTAAGACTTCCCAAGAACTCTCCATTTCCACTTCGGGCCAGCTAACTGAGGATGAATATCATCAAGCTGACAGGGAAGATGTTAGGACCTCTCTTGGTTACTTATGTCCAGGGACTGAAATATTCAGAGAGAAACAAAACAAGAGAGACTTATCTTGCCAGGCTCTTTTTTCCGGAACTTTAGTGGATGATTCATATGCCAGATGCATGTCAACTGTTGGAAAGAGAAGGAGGTTATTGATGTATGATAAGACTGGCCAATCATTAGGAGATTACTTTTCAGATGATAATGTTCCTGGTGCAGAAATTTTATTTGGTAATGTACCTTTTGATGCACCAAGTTCTTCACAGGGAAGAAAATTCCATGCAGTAGGAGCGGATATGATTAATGAAACATTCGAAGATGACTTACTTAAGGACAGTCGTGGGTTTTGTAACAATATAGATGTAAATGAGGATTTTCAAAAGCCTTTTCTGAAAAGCTGTTCCATAAAAGGAAGTATCCTGCAAGAGAAGGCTTTCTTTGTAGATGATGAACATGAACTCCAAACTGATGGCTTTTGGAGAAAAACAACAGGGGAAGACAATAACAGTCTGAAGGACTTTGGTGCTCAACACTGTTCAAAAGTTGTGAAAAGGTTAAACTTGTCTAGAGATTCTGATTTTTTCTCTAGAGCAGTGGATGAAGATCTTCCATACTCATACTATTCAGCAGCACAAACAATGAACATTGGGTCTGTTGATCACCTATTTGCTTCTGAACGGCATTCTGTCTGTCAAGAACCCTCTTCTCCAGCCAGTGCATGGGGTGTTGATCATGCAGCTGATATTAATGACCTTGGACTACGTCGTACAATACTTACTGATGAGGAGGAAAATGAATGTGACCTTGTCTGCGATATTTCAAGGAATTCCGAACAGAGTGGCTTTGAATTTACTGGTTCTATTGATTTGGACACAATATTTGACGCAGAGTTTGACTGGCCTGATTGTGGTCATAAATATTCTAGTAACAAAAGGCCAGATGTTTTTTTTGAGGAGTCTGAGTGTCTGTTGCCTGATACACGTGTGGGAAAGTGCAAAAGGCATGAAAAGAACAAAGGCAAGATGGATCATTTGAGACATCCATCATGGGACAAGAAAAATGAAAGATCTAAACGAAGTTCTTCAGCTCCACCATTTAATAGAAGGAAAAGGAGGTTTGTATCTTTAAATCAGTCATCAGAAATGATAGCCAAAAGTCCTATTGGCCAAGCCTCCTATCCTGCTTTTAACGATCAAGGTTTTCCATTTTCCTCTGCCTTTTCCTTCCTATTTTTTGAAGCAACAACAATTCCCTTTATCATGATATGTTCCTCCTTTCTCTTTTCAATCTGCAGAAGCTTCTGATTTTGTATATGCTCAACAATCTATCGGGGCTCTTTGCCCAAGCACTGAAGATCTCTTCTTGCAGGAATCCAAGTAGGATATCTCTTGTTGACCATTTCTCTAGCTTGTCTACTGTTGGGAATAATTTTTCACTGACCTCTTCAAATTGCCCTGATCATAGATCTAATTTGAAACAGAGATCGAATGCTCTGGGAGATGCACATAGTAATGACAACAAGGAGAATGATGGGTTTGATAGTTTCAACATTCAGAACAATGCTCCACTCAGAGGTGTGTTCAAATTGTTAAGCGCAACTACAGTCTGACACAAGGAGCTTCTTTGAATTATTATTATTATTATTATTATATTATTATTATTATTATTATTATTATTTGGCTCATAAGCATGCTCAACATAGCCCAGCTTTGAATTCCGAGTGAGTTGTCAGAGTTCTGTTGTTTAGTAGTTGGTCTATCTTCAGAGATTATTTTGAGCAACATTTATAATTTTAAAATGGAAGTTCTCCTGTAGCATATTTCATTGTGCTGTTTAAAGTGGAAAGTTTCTCTCATCTTAAGCACTTACTACTGAAAAACATAGCCAAGAATTGTAGGAGCTTTGCATTTTTGCAGTAGCTTCTTTAGTAGAAAAGTTTACTTTCGATTGGGTTATGCTAATGGTTTAAACTTTTGTATGCATTCATCTTGTAATAAACTTTTAAACTGCTATCAAATCCATACTGTTATGTATTTCAGAGTTGTTCTCAAGGGAAGTACAAGATTCCACAGATCAAGGGACCAAATGGAGGACATGCTCGCCTGAAATTCCAGTTATGTTGTCAATCTTCGTGGGCTTACTATGTTACATTTGAGACATTTATTACTGTGGAGGATGACTCTATAATCTGACTCTGAGTATGATCTTGGCTTTTACACAGAAAAACAATAAAGTGGTTGAAGTTAAAACTCAAAACAATATACTTGATATCTCTTCCGGATTTTTGCATCTTGCTGGAGATTCATTAATACCTGAAGCAATCAGTAAGAAATGCCTTGAAGATGCCAAAGTTCTCCATCAGGTGGATAAGAAATTCATTCCAGTTGTGGCTGGTGGAACCCTTGCTGTTATTGATCAGGTCTGTCTACTGCACACTATTGCAGATCCAGTACAGTTGAATATTGAATAAGCAAAAATAATGACAGTTTCTATGGAAATATCATTGACCTCCAAATTTCTATTAGAAAATCTCACAGTTGCTTGTATCTTAAAGTTTGGTTGTCCATCTCCACATATGCTTGTATTTGCCTTGAAGCAACACTTAAGTTATGTTGTCTTAGGGTTATGCATTTGCGTCTTTTCAGCTTAACACAATCCTGGGTTCTTGCTAAATGCAATTTTTAAGAGAGTACACTGTACAGATGCAGAAAGTTGTGTATAACATTAATAGTTCTTTTTTTACAGCATGCTGCAGATGAAAGAATCAGACTGGAAGAATTGCGGCAAAAGGTAAACTTGTTTGCAGTGAATGTCAGACTATTTATCCAGTATTATTTATGAGACTAAGTAACATGTAGGTATTATCTGGAGAAGCAAAAGGAATAACCTATCTGGATGCTGAACAGGAGCTGGTATGTATCTTATGCATTAGAGGGTCTATGATACTCATACTCTTTCTTATCCCCGATTCTTTAGAATTATTATACCATTATTAAGACGCATTATACAGGTGCTGCCAGAGATTGGCTATCAACTACTTCATAGTTATAGCCAACAGATTAAAGATTGGGGCTGGATGTGCAACATTCATGTTCATTCTGAACCCTTTAAAAGGTATGCTTGCCTGCTGGCTTGCAAAAGTTGCATACTTTCCTAGATCAATGTTTTCAGGGTTTAGGGTTTTGGATTTAGGTTTTTGTTTTTGTTTTTTTTTTTTCCTTCTCTTCTCTGGGGAATAGAATGTTAAGAGACGTTGACTATTCATTATTTTGGTAATGAATCAAGATACAAAATGTCTTTATTTGCTCATATCATGCATCTTAGTGTCTGGGCCCAAATTAAACAAGAATGATTTGTTACATCGAACTCGTTCAGTTTGTTGTGGTTTTCTTAATATATAATTTTCATTGCCTTGCAGGAACCTGGATGTTCTCAATAGACAACCAATGGCCGTCACACTTATTGCGGTTTGCACCCCGTAGCCATGCATTTATTATCAATTTCATTTAAATTCAACTTTCAAGCAGTGCCAAATTCCTTCCATGTTTTACATATTGCTGATGTGAGTTATTATGTAATTGCTTGTAGGTACCATGTATTTTAGGTGTCAACTTAAATGATGTTGATCTTTTAGAGTTTCTTCAGCAGGTTAAAAAAGAAATCCTTATCTGAGCCTTTATTGCCTGTTAAGTTGTATTCCTTCAATAATTGAACATTGTTCATCTTCCGACTTATTTATCTTAGCTCGCTGACACTGATGGATCATCAACTATGCCGCCCTCTGTTATACGAGTCCTAAACTTGAAAGCATGCAGAGGTATGTGCCCAATATCGAGGAGTTTGAAAAACCTTCTAATATTTACATGAATTAGTCCCGTTTCTTCACCAAAGTACAAGGCAGTGCCATCTCGATGATGATACTAATCTGATAAACTTAAGTGGTTGAAAGGAAATGTTGGCCCATTTTCTGGAATTTATGTGGAATTGCTCCCTTTGTTTTATCAGTAGCTTGCCTGATCGCTTTTTTCTTGCACCCTATTTACCTTAAGTGCTAAACTAATTATTTACACCGTTGTTTATCGATGCCTTTATTGTGAAGGTGCAATTATGTTTGGGGATTCATTGCTACCATCAGAGTGTTCCCTTATAGTTGAAGAGCTAAAGCATACATCACTTTGTTTCCAAGTAAGACATGTTTCCATGTTTCAATATTTCCGCATGTGTATTGATTGGAAAGGCAGGTTTGTGACATGAATCGGGAATTTACTGTGCTGTGTGCAGTGTGCTCATGGGCGACCGACAACTGTTCCTCTTGTCAACTTGGAGGCATTGCATAATCAGGTAGCCAAGCTTGGACAAATGAACGGCTGCTCAGAGGATAAGTGGCATGGATTACAAAGACAGAAAGTATGTATTGAACGTGCAGCAGAGCGTTTATCTTCTGCCAGAGGATCCTGAAACCATCCCATTTTTACTGGTTGCAACAGAATATATCAGTGTTTTTATTCATTCGACGTAATTGAGTGTACAGAAGAACATACAGTGAATATACAAGATAAATAGACAACCGTACTGCTATAGATGATTGTATATAGATAGTAAGATAGATTCATAGCCGATCCAACGTCATTTGACTAATAAAGATACAAGGAAAGTTGTTTAATGCCTATATTGCAATCAGAATCAACTGGTACAATTATCTTTATATCTGTAAAAATTCCTTGTCAAAGTGTGTTTCTCTTGGCAACAATATTCAGCATGTACAGCTGTGTTATGTCATGGAACTCATTCCTGTTTTTGCTACCTAGCTAATTTATAGCACAACAATCAAGTTAATTGGCCCTCAGTATATGGCCAGAAATGCCAAAAGTGTATAGTTCCCGAGCTATGAAATTTAGATTATTTCAAACATAGCTATCAATTGTAGGTTGTGCATGTGTTTAAAGCCTCTTCCTTAATATCAGTTGCAGCACACAGGGCCTTCCACACATGAACCAGCATTTTCACTGGTGGGCGCAAGTTCTATAAAACAAAATGCAGAGATTCTTCGTTAGAAACTAAAATGTAGTCTTCTAAAACATGCAATAGTATTTCCACCATTACTATGTTTATTAACGTAACCAAGAATAGTTGTACCTTGAAAACCAATACCATTTCTGATTCACCACGAATCATCAACGATAGCGTCCAGTAACAAGTCACTGGTGTCACACATTCTACTAAAACAGGTTTCAGAATCTTGTCAATGGGAACAAAGCATCTGATGATTTTTCCACTGTAACAAAGTATCCAAAGACAAAAATAAGGATGATATGTAGAAACACTATGCTGGATAACCAGTAAAATGAACTAAAAAATATGTACATATAATGTAGATTGCTGACAGCTAAAAACAAATTATACAAGGCTTTGTTGTTGTTGTTGTTGTTGTATTTCAAATATGCAATCCAGATGCAACCAGAGGCATGTACGTTAAAAATTTCTCAAGTATGAACATCCTCAAGGATGGGAAACTAGCATCATCGTTCAGCTTTCTCAACCTTTTCTTTAAAAGACTATTTTACAGAACAATTAGATATAACATTTGGCTTCTCACTTGGTATTAATAGCATGTTAGACTATGAGAAAATAATCAATCAACTAAAATCTGTACCTCATGTAGTGTGTCTCAAGCTGTACTCCAAAAGCTGGCATAATTACAACAGACTCTGCATGCAAGTACAAACACTCAAGTGAGAAAGTATATTCAAACTTAACCATACATTTATTCTTGCTGGTTACAACAAAATTAAAAAATAGCATTCCAAAACACCTTAAGTACTTTCAGGCCCTCTCACCTTTCTTCACAGGCTTCGGAAGTAACAACTTGACAAGAAATATGTCGAAAAGCATGCTGTAATATACAATACTAATTGATTTTCCCTGTTAACATAAGTGATCTAATCAAGTATAAATAAAGAAACAGATGAAAAAGTTCCAAAAGTTTTTTAACACATCAAGTCATTGTAAAAAGCCAAAAATAATGTTGAAAGGCTTACCCCAAGAATACAGAGATATAAGGCAGAAGCTAATAGAAGAACTGCTAAGGTGTATACAAAGACATAATTTGCCCTACAACTCTTCAAAATTATGTGGTGTATGTCGACATTTTCGCAGGGATATTTCTGATCATGGGTATACGTATATCTGCCCTTACTTATCGAGAATTTGACCATTCTGTAACCAAAAGGCAAAAGGGAAAATATATATAAATAATCAGAAAATTCTTTCTTAGACTTGCACTCTGCAAGAGAGTTCAAAAATTCTCAGTGATCAAAACAATAACAAGCTCATTAATTCAAGTAATCTATGCACCCTAAACTTGCAGCAAGGCAACTATTTCTTCAAAAAACAAGTAGCAGAATCCCCGACATCCATGGAACCCTAGCTCAAGTTGAAAATTGAAACCTCAAATTATTTCATGTCAATCTCATTGCCTGATTCTAACAGTCACATTCAAAATCATCAGCTAAAGAAACCGATGACTATTGGGTGTTGACTGTAGAGCATATTAGATACTACATTATGGAATCACAGCTAAGATCCAATTGAATTACCCAACCATCAATAGATAACATAAGAAACTAACAGGTAACAGCCTCAGGACCTTAAAAAAAGCAATATGGTAAGGAAAGGATGAAACTTGAGAATGCAATAGACTTACCCTTATGATCTGATTTGAAAGAAGAGGAAAGAAAGATAGCTGAAGCGCAAATGGGCGACAAGGCGTTGCTTCAAAGAGTCAAGTGAGAATTATCAATGGTGGCCCCATAAACTAAACTACATATTTGCATCAACATTGACAAATTTATATTTTATATATTTTCAGAATTGCAAACTCTTAATTCGATTAAAAAAAGTTTTTTTTTTAAAAATTAACCAACCAATATATTCAGTACATAAAAATGTAGGTAAAGATCTTACCTCTAATAGATTGTCAACTTGTTACATTTTAGTTCCCAAAAAAATTATCCTCAGAACTCTTCACTGGATCATCTGAAACAATGCCACCAAGTCCATAACCAAATGCAAATTTGTTTTTCATCCAAGGTTACCTACCTTAACTAAGGACACTGATATGACTCAAGAAAAAATTGAAGCTAGCATGCCTTATAATATAATAAAGTTAATTATAGTCCAAAGTTTTGATTTTGAAATAGAACTGCAACTTCAAATTAGCATGCCTTATCACCTTTTGTTGGTTAGCATCATACAAAAATTGAATTTTGTTGCTTCTCAACTCAATTGTAACTTGAAACATAAAACATGCAGCAGCAGAGCTAAGAGAAAACATACCGAGCAATGCACAAGTCGCAAGATGCCAAGATGGGGGAAGAAAGAGAGGTATCCGGCGTCCTCCGTGCCAGTTGGTGGCTGGTGACGGCGGTGAGAAGGCAAGAGAGAGGCACCGTGTAAGGCAGTGTAGAAATGGGGACTCAACCAAATTACTCAAATTTGGAAATTAGGGTATAAATCTCATTCCTTTTTTTTTTTAAATTATTTGGTTAAAAATTTTAAAACCATTTCTCTTTAGATTTGGTTCCTAACAAATTTGATGTATTTGATTTGTCTTTTTATTTTTAGTATTTTTCTTCTAAATGTTATGATTATTCAATTTTTTTTCTTTAATTTATTATTGACATTTAGATGCTGTTATTATTTTAAAGAAATATCATTAATTAAACTCAAATTGTAACTATCTTTTTCAACACAAGTTTAATTTCCTCCAATAAAACTCAAAAGTCAAAACAATAGGAAGGAGGTCACCAAAAAAAGAAATACTAAGGAGACAAGTTTACTATGCATGCTATTTCGTCACTTTTTTCGTTTACTACAATATATCCATTTTACATTTTACCATGACCTCCCTTCCTTAGTTTCTTTACATAAAGTTATTTGGTTCATTTATTTATCATGATGACTTTCCTTTTGCATGAAGCAAAGGGCTCATGAACTAGTATCAAGTATAAAAGTAAAATAAAATTGTAAGAGAAACATTTTGGATTAATTTTTTATAAAAACAATTTTCAAATAAAACCCTAAACTAATTCACTTAGCATAAAGTCATTTTTTAAGTGTTATTTTATCAACATTAATTTTTCAAATAAATCAAAATAATAATTTTTTTTAAAAGAATGGAAGAGAAAATGATGTGCACTACAAGTAGTAGGAGAATTCTCAAGAATAATAAATACTAAGAAAAAAAGAAAAAATCATGAAAAGAAGAAGTTTTTTTATGAGAGGTTGAGATTTATTTTTAAAAATTTTAATTTTATTTTTTTAATAATTTTTAAAATAAAACTACTCATTTTCTTCATGATTTAGTGTAGTTACATTACACTAAATCTTCATTTTCTTCATTATATGCTCATTTTATGATAGCATGCACCTACCTTAAAATGAAAGAATATACATAGATATAGAAGGAATGAAAATTAAATTCGAAAAAAGGAATATTTATGTCCCTAATTTTTTAAAAATTGAATAAATTCCTTCTTAATTTTTGTAAAATTCTTAATAACTTCTGTGGTAAAAAAAATAGTGCAATCAAACTCCTCTGTTAATTTAATTCAATTAAAAGAAATAAAAATTGCTTATGTAAAATATTTGTGGTTTTCATATTATGAAAGTAATTTATAAGAAATTCTACTACAATTTTTGTTTTTTTAGCTAATTAAATTAATGGAAAAACTTGCTTTTACTATTTCTTCAAAAATTATGCACCGTCAGATATTTCACAAAATTCATAAAAGAAATTATATAATTTAAAAAAAAATTAGGACATAAATGTCTTTTTTACTTACATTTGGGAACCGGGAGAATTAACCTTGTCTTTGTTCTCTATATAAAAAGAGACCTTGCTTACTAACTAGTAAACTACATATCACTTTCTTTCATTGATTCATTTGCTTGTTATTAGTCAAATATATAGAGACAAACCTTCCGAGTCATCATGCCTCAAACCAACACCATTATAGCTTTCATTTTGCTTGCATTCATGCTTATTCTCACCACTAATACTCCTCCTCCTGCCAACGATGATACATGGTGCCTTCCGCCATTACTTGAACAACAAATGCCGCCGTGGAACTTGGCTGTAAAACTGTGGTGGCGCCACCTCCAGGCTACCTTCTTCATGGGTTTGGGTCAACACACCATGGTCTTCGACGTAGTGATCATTCAAACGCTTGCGTTTGTGTTTGCTGGATTTATACCTATTAATTTGGGTTTCCTTTATTAGCTTGTTACACATTCAAGTCATGTGTGATCCGTTTGTTGTTGAACGTGTAACATCTATATATCTCTTGATGGTTTCTGTTGTCTTTTATGAATATATATGGATAATATCTGACTAACTCAACTTGGATTGAGTTTTGTTTTAAAGGTGTTTTTTGTGAAAGTAATTCTATCTTTGCAAATGATATTAATTAATATTTTGTATCGAGGGCTGAGGCATTGCGCAATCAGTAGCCAGGCTTGGACTAACCAATGGTCGTTCACATCAGTGTTAAGATTTAAGTAGTATGAGAAGTTTAGCGACTTTTAATTTGATATCTTATTTAAATTAAAGGTAGTGTTTTTTTTTTTTAATCTTATCATGATTTCTCTCTAAAATCTCTCTCATAGTCTAGAGCTCCACGATGGCCTAAAAATCAGATCATAAGTGGCATGGATTACGAAGCACAAGCTATGTAATGAACGTATCTTCTTCTACAGGAACCTCATAAATTTTTTGTTTTGGGACACTAGAACCTCAAAACTTTTTTTTTTTTTGGATAACGGTTGGAGTACCCAACCCTCACACTCACACACTCTAACCCACGCACATATTTATTTCATTTTAGCTCCTGCAGGTATCCAACGCATGCCTTTTGATATGAAGCTCTTTGGGGAGTTATACTCCACCAACTGGCCACTGCCTTGGCTGCAGAACCTCAAAACTTTCAATTTTAATATTTGCGATATAATATTTTTTATTGGCAACAAACTGACCCAACTAGGTTGCAAAAAAAAAGAGGTTTAAATAAATACACGTAACACGTCCCTGATTGACCTTTCTGCTTTGTGTCAATATCATTACCACCACCCTTATGAATTATGATCTGATTCGGTAAAAGAAGAAAGAAATATAGCTCAAGGCTGAAGCGCAAACCGCGTTGCTTCAAAGAGTGAAGTTTGAATCATCAATCTGGCCCCACAAACTAAACCAAACATATTAGAAGGAGAGTGAGTATAAATAAATAGAATAATATATATAGGTGATTGCTACCATACCCCATAATTTAAGAAGCAATTTATATCCTAATGACATGAGCCTAATGAACATAATGGATATAATGGGAGCAATCACTATATATAAATAACATACTTATTTATCTTAACAAACTTAAAAAATGCTAATGAGTTTTTAACCTAAAGCTCAAAAAATTAATTTATATTTTTGCTTTTTGTGTCTAATTTATATTTTATTTTGAAAGCAAACATAATATAACAATGAGATAATAAATAAATAAATATATAATTATTAATTTGTTTCCAAAATATTTGAGCGGCCCCTTACCATTCTACTTGGATCTGTGCCTGTCCCTGAGATATTGATGTGCCCCAGAAGAGTAATTAAAAGGTTGACCAAATATGGCATATTGTCATTGTGTCCTTTGGTTTTGGCCGCTTTCTTTTCTCTCCAACGAAGTACTTGTAGAAAAGACAGGAAATTGAATTGAAATATTTACTGATTCATCACATGTGCATATAGTTAGTTATTTGAATATTAACATTATATATTAAAAATATAAGTTGGATGAGGTTGATGCATGTATTTCCAACCTTGCCACCCTTTTCCAATCTTATTTTTATAGTATTTTAGATTTTAGATTTTTTTTTGTGACAATTTTAGATTTTAGATTTGACTTTTAATGTTTAGAGTATTGGCAGAAAAGGTCCCTTTCATGCCTACATTAACGCACCCTTGTGCCACTTTTATCTCTATATAACAGATCCTCGCCATGTAACAAACCAACCAACTCAATTGACACTCTCTTCTTCACTATAAAGCCTTCAGTTTTAATTAAATTAGTCTAACCATCATGGTTCAAACCAAGACGATTTTAGCTGTGATTTTGGTTGGATTGATAATTATTTCGTGGGAATGGTTCCGCTACTATTACTCCTCCATAGAGAGAACAAATGGCGTGGATTCTGCTGAGGATGATGAAGACAACATGCGGTGCCTTTTGCCACCACTTGAACAACAACTGTTGCATTGGCAATTGGTGGTAAAACTGCCGTGCCGCCTCCTCCATGGCACGGTGTTGATGGATTTCAGTCAACACACCGTGGTCTTAGCCATAGTGTTCCACATTCCATTCACAATCAATGCTTGCGCTTGTCTAAGGTGGATTTATATTTACTAATTGTGTTTCCTTATTACACAATCAAGTCATATGTAAGATATAAGTGTGCGTTTGGTTTGTGGTTGATTTTTCACAGTTAAGGTTTTCTTCAATAAATACAATCGTATTTGGATCAAGCTCCATGGAGTTTTGCTGTAAGCATTTTTTTGTGCGTAAGAAACAACCTTTGAAAATGAGATTGTAATTAAATAGTTTGAACTTGAACACATTAAACACCTAAACATTAATACGTCTTCCCTTGGCTTGAGTAATTACTTCATTCTAAAACAGAATAAACATTCCTACACAAAAGTTGGTTGCTAAAAAATATTATAAAATATAAGAAATTAAATTTCAAAGGAAAATATAAAATAACAAAGGATTTGTAAACCTTCTTCGTATACTTTTATTGTTTGTTTGTATCCAGGCCACCTGTGTTTGTGGACACCAAAAAAAATAAAATCCACCTGTGTTTGTAAACCCAAATCTCACAAACCCTAAACCCTTCTCACCGTCGCCACCACAGCCACCGCCTCTGCTCATCCGGTCACCGTTGCATCGCTGCTTCGCTGTGTCTCCGTCTCCATCTGCGTCGTCTCCGTCTCCGTCTCCGTCTGCGCCGTCTCCGTCTCCGTCTGCGCCGTCTCCATCTCCGTCTGCGTCGTCTCCGTCTCCTTCTGAGTCTCTGTCTCTGTCTCCGTCTCCGTCACCGTCACCGTCAACCTCGTGGCGCTTCTCTCCATCGTCAACCTCTATCGTCTCTCTTCGTTCATATCTGTTCATCCAGGTTTAGTATCTTCCTACTGCATCTCTTCGTTCATCTCTGTTCAGAATTTGAGTGCCATACTTATTTTGAGTTAATTGCTAATTGCTATGCTCATCTTGCTGAAGCTGAAGCTGAAGCTCTTGTCCCTTCCAAGTCCAAACATTGCTAATTATTTTCAGAATTGGAGCTAGAGTTTTCTCTGTTCTGGATGCTTGTGCTTTTTTAACAAAGACATTATTTTAGCTATTTTGCTATTCTTTAATTATTCGAGCAGTATTCAGAAATATGCTATTATGTTATAGGAAAGTTATATTCCAGAAACCGATGAAGAGTGGTTTACTAATATACTACTTTTCTCATCCAAATCATTTGTTGGTATCAATGGAAATTAAAGTATCTGGGGTGTGTGTGATTTAAAATTTAAATTGTTGCAATTTCAGCATACAAGGAGATTGTGCCCCTGTGCTTTGGGGTTTTTCCTTCCTGTAAGTCTTGGTCCCATTAACAATGTTGTATTTGGTCAACACAAAGCCAAGAAATAAAAATAGCTTTAGTGAGGGAACAGAAAATGAAAATTGTGGAACTAAAGCTGTTGCAGAACATTTTCCTTTGTGATGCAGAGTTCTGTGACTAATCTAGAAGGTGGAAAACATCCAGTTTGTATTTCAATACAATGTAGAGATGGTATCAGTGGAGGCAACTCTTGTAGATCATGAACCTTTGAAATTTCTAATATCGTTATATCTTGTAAATTTCCCCCTTATTGCTGTTTCTTTCTAAAATTTGTTAAGATTAGTTTAGGCCATATTTGAAAGTTAGTGGATGGAAATAGTAAAGACTTGGGCCAAATAGAAGAAAAAGCACTTGACATTGGAGAAAATACGTAGATATATTTCTATGCACTGGCATCTATAATGTTGTTTAATATATAGAGTTGATTTCTTTCTTTATATTGTTCATGTAGAAGTTGATTACTTTTGTCTATATAAATAACATTTGATTGCACATTACTAACAGATAAACCCTCAAAAGGAAATTTAGAATAAGAATAATGGCCAAATCTACTAAACCGCATCATGCAAGTTTATTTTTCTTGCACACACGTCTACCGGGGCTTCGGGCGCATACAGTTTCCTAAGAGGCCAACAAATCCTTCGCTCTCCTATTGCCGCAGCTGCGCCCTTTTTTTTATTAATTGAAAATGAGAAGCGCAGAAACCTTACCTTGAAATTAAAGGGAACACTCTCCTACTCCTACATAATGAACCTTGAATATCCTTCCCTCTTTGTTCTCTATATAAATAAAACAGGGGATCCTTTGCTTAATAAACAGTAAACTACCACTTTCTTTCATTGATTCATTTGGGAGTCACCATGCCTCAAACCAGCACCATTATAGCTTTCATTTTGCTTGCATTCATGCTTATTCTCACCAATAATGGTTCGTTCCACTACTACTCTTCCTCCTCCTTTGATGATGGGGACAACATGTGGTTCCTTCCGCCACTACTTGATGAACAGCCGTCGCACTTGGCTCTAAAACTGCGGTGCCACCACCTCCACGCTTCGCTCTTCATGGATTTCGGTCAACACACCGTGGTCTTCGCCGTAGTGTTCAAGATTCCATTTCCAATCAACGCTTGCGCTTGTCTTCGCTAGATTTCTACTTTTTAATTCGGCTTTAGGACGAAGGATAATCAAAATATTAGTGGGTTTATTTGGAGGTAAATAATCAATCCATAAAAAGCATTACCTCGTGTATGTAGTGAGTCTCAAGCTGTGTACTGCTTACTCCTAAAGCTGCCATAATTACAAGTCTACAACACGCTCTGCATGCAACTACAAACACTAACCACACATTTAAATAGGGGGAAATAATAATAACAATAATCACAATAATGTTTTTTTTTTTTTTTACACGTTCGCAGATTCTCAGTGATCAAAACAATAACGAGTTCATTAATTCAAGTCATTTATTATAAAATTGCTTAGCACAGCACAGCACACATGAGTTTATGTAAATCTTATTGCCGATTCTAACAGTCACATTCAAAATCACAAGCTAAAGAAGAAACCAATGACTGACTATTTGAGGTAATTAGATACTACATAATCAATCCTTCAAATAGCCTTCACTGCTAATAAGATGAGAATTAATTGAATTACCCATAATCATTATTCAATTTTTGGAAGGGATTGCAACAGACAAGAATATAATTCCGTGCCACTAAGAAAAATGTGAAAAGGAAGAAACTTGAGAATGTCACGGACTTTACTCTTATGATCTGATCTGTAAAAAGAAGAGCAAGGAAAGAGAGATAAATTAAACGGCGTTGCTTCAAAGAGTGAAGTGAGAAATAATCTATATTTTGTAAAAGTCTTCAAAATAAAACTACATATTTTACTTTTATCAATTTAAATAAATTCTATACATTTTTAAATATTATTTATTTGGAACCATCACTAGTTATAAAAAGTGTGGCAGTGGCATGGATGGGTGACTATCTTTTTGGCTGCTCCGTCAAACAAAATTTGCATGCTTAAATGCTTAGTTTATTGGCGTATATATGTTTGCTAAATGGTTTATCGTATTGATTTTTCCAACATAAGCAATTACTTATTCTAAAAGGATGATCAAATATCAAATATAAAACTCTATTTTTTTTCTTTTTTTCTTTTTTTTTTTTTAAATTTATAGGTGAGAGTTTCTACTTTAGTGGGCTTCCTTCACACCTCCACTTTCTCTGGTGCTGACGAAAGGTGACACTTCCCCTCCGAATTATAATTTTATAATACATTTTATTCAAGTTTTAATAAAGGAAAAAAAGTAGAAAAACAATTGGCTAATCGCTTGGTGTTCATTCTCACTTTGTTGTTCTCTAATCTCTATAAATACCACTTTCTTCATTCATTCATTTGTTTATTATTAGTCAAAGAGTCATGCCCCAAATCAAGATGATATTAGCTTTCATTTTGCTTGCATTCATGGTTCTTTTGTGCCAATGGTACTACTTTGAGAGAGCAAGTAGAGTGGATTCTGGTCAGGATGATGGGGACACCATGTGGTGCCTCCCCCCACCACTTGAACAACAAATTCTGCCGTGGCACATGGCGGTAAAACTGCCGTGCCGCCACCTCCACGCCACCGTGTTCATGGATATCAGTCAACACACTATGGTCTTAGCCATAGCTTTCCAGATTCCATTCACAATCAAGGCCTACGCTTGTCTTTGCTGGATTTATACATATTAATTTGGGAGTCCTTATTAGACATGATACAAGTCACATGTAGATATGGTGTGTGTTTGGTTTTTTATTGTATTCTTCAAAGTTAAGCTTGTCATGAATACACTACTATGTGCTTAATATATTCCATTATTGACAATTGAGTTCCAAACCACACAATTTTGAAACTTTTATAAGACTATACATAAATAAATCAATCAATTTTTTTGCTTAGAAAAAAAAAATAGCCTAAATAATACATTTCGACTCATGTACAATAAGTCAATAACTATATTACCTGCCACTCAAACACTCAGTATATACACACACATATTCATGTAATATATTCCACTCACACAACTATATCAATCATCAACCTGTTATTATCTTTCAAAAAGCCAAAAAGAATGTTGAAAGGCTTACCCCAAGAATACAGAGATATAAAGCAGAAGCTAATAGAAGAACTGCTAAGGTGTATACAAAGACATAATTTGCCCTACTACTCTTCAAAGTTATGTGGTGTATGTCGACATTTTCGCAGGGATATTTCTGATCATGGGTATATGTATATCTGCCCTTACTTATCGAGAATTTGACCATTCTGTAACCAAAAGGCAAAAGAGAAAAAATATATAAATAATCAGAAAATTCTTTCTTAGACCTGCACTCTGCAAGAGAGTTCACAAATTCTTAATGATCAAAACAATAACAAGTTCATTAATTCAAGTAATTTATGCACCCTAAACTTGCAGCAAGGCAACTATTTCTTCAAAAAACAAGTACCAGAATCCCCAACATCCATGGAACCCTAGCTCAACTTGAAAATTGAAATCTCAAATTAGTTTCATGTCAATCTCATTGCCTGATTCTAACAGTCACATTCAAAATCGTCAGCTAAAGAAATTGATGAGACTGTTGAGCATATTAGATATTACATTATGAAATCCTTCACAGGAATCACAGCTAAGATCTAATTGAATTAACCAGGACCATCAATAGATAACATAAGAGAGCAACGGATAACAGCTTCAGGACCCTAAAAAACGCAATATCACATGAAAGGATGAAACTTGAGAATGCAAAAGACTTACCCTTATGATCTGATTTGGAAGAGGACAGTGATATATTGAAATGACTCAAGAAAAACCACAATGTTGAATCTAGCATGCCTTATAATATAGTCCAAAGTTTCGATTTTGTAATTGAACTGCAACTTCAAATTAGCATGCCTTATCACCTTTGTTAGTTAGCTTCATACAAAAATCGAATTTTGTTGTTTGTCAACTGAATTGTAACTTGAAACAAAAATAGTGAATAGTAATTAATCAATTAATTAAGGGCCAATCGTTCATGAATAACATAAAAGATGCAGCAGTAGCAGAGATGAAAGAAGACATACGGAGAAAGGCACAGGTGGCAAGATGGGGGAAGAAAGACAGGTATTTGGCGTCCTTCGTCCTAGGTGGTTGCCGGCAACGGCGGCGTGAGAAGGCAAGAGAGAAGCACCGTGTAAGGCAGTGGCAGGATGTCAGTGTAGAAATGGGGACCCAACCAAATTACTCAAATTTTGAAATTAGGGTATAAATTTGATTTCTTTGTTTATTTTGGCTAATTAATTGGCTTAAAATTTTAAAACCATTTCTCCTAGATTTGGTTTCTAAATTGAAAATTTTGATGCATTTGATTTGTGTTTTTTATTTTTAATTAACACAAAAATAATAAATTATATTTTTATTTAATTTTTTTAATCTATTATTGACATTTAGATGCTAGGTTTAATTATTGTGCTAATTCCTATAATTTCATCAAATGTTTAATTAGGTTCTTATATTTTTTTCCTTATAATTGAGTCTTTATACCATTTTTAAATTTGTAATTAGATCCCTATTAACAATAAGGGTGAAAGAAAACATTTATAAAATGTGAATTTTCTGTTATTCTCGTACCTTGCACTTTACGTAAGGCTCATATTTACCTAAATATATTTTTTAGATACCTTTTTCATCAATATTCCTCGAAAATATTCTCAATTTGCATGAATCAAAGTCGCATATATTTAGGAAGCTTAAAACATGTTAAAAAAAGGGAAAATATTTATTTTATTATTTTAAAATATAGAAAAACATCATATTTAGTGAGTTAGTCATTAATTTTTGTGATATCTTCAATTTAGATATGAAATCTTTCGTTAATTCTAACGTTTTTGTCATGATAGGGATCTAATTATAAAATTTTAAACAATACAGGGACCTAATTAAAAGAAAAAAAATATAAAAACTTAATTAAAAATTTCATAAAACTATAAGAACTTATGAATTAATTTAATTTTTTTTGTTATCGATTAATTTAACCTTAATTAAACTCAAATTGTTACTTTTTTTTTTTTTTTGACTAAGATTGGTAAACCCAACCTAACTATCTTTTTCAACTCAAGTTTATTTTCCTCCAATAAAACTCAAAACAATACGAAGGAGGTCACCAAAAAAAGAAATACTAAGGAGACAAGTTTACTATGCATGCTATTTCGTCACTTTTTTTTTTTTTTACTACAATATATATCCGTTTTACATTTTACCTTGACTTCCTTAGTTCCTTTACCATGTTAATTGCCTAATTGGTTCAGTTATCATGATGACTTTTTCGAAACAGCCATAGCTATGGTTTATATGTGTATTGATTAGTCTTGAGACAAGTGGCATTTGAGAATTGTTATTTTTTTTGACTATTTAAGAATTATTATTTTCTATACTGACGTAAGTTTTGACTTTCTAGAACCTGTCATGACACAAAGTGGAATATATAGTAATTATTAGAGTTTTAGTTAAATCATTGTTGTATGCTATTTTCGCCTACAAGCTATTTGAAGAAATAATTTTACAAACCAAGTGGTTAACCAAGTGAATTTGTTACATCACTCTCACGCACTGCATCATCTTTACTCCGCCAAACACCTTCTTTTTCTTTCTCTTCCTCCTCCATCTAAGTCGTCGTCATCGTCATCATCTTTTTTCATATCAGTATCTTCTTCTTCTTTTTCTAGATTTGCATTTTCTTTTTCTTCCAGATCTTCTTCTTTTTCTTCTTCTTCTTCTCTATTTTATGTTGCTATTTTTGTTATTGTTGTTGCTGCTGATGTTGTTGTTGTTGTTGCTGCTGTTATTGTTGTTGCTGTACATAAATAGAAAGAAAAATTGCGCAGAAATAAGAAACAGAAAGCAGCATTGCACAGAAATAGAAAGCAATAATGCGCAGAAATATAAAGCACCATTGTGCAGAAACTGAAAGCCATAATACGTAGAAGAAGAAATAGAAAGCAATAATGCGAAATAGAAAGCAATAATGCGCAGAAATATAAAGCACCATTGCGCAGAAACTGAAAGCCATAATGCGTAGAAATAAAATCTTCTTCTTCTTCTTCTTCTCTGTTTTATATTGATGTTGATGTTGTTGTTGTTTTGTTGTTGTTGCTGCTGTTGTTATTGTTATTGCGCAGAAATAGAAAGCAGCATTGCGCAAAAATATAAGGCAGCATTGTGCAAAAACCAATAATGTGCAGAAATAGAAAGCACCATTGCGCAGAAACTGAAAGCCATAATGCGTAGAAAATGGAAAACAATATTGTGCAGAAACATAAAGCAATAATGTGCAGAAACATAAAGCAACATTGTGCAGAAACAAAAACCAATAATGTGCAGAAACAAATTATTGGAAGTTACGTTCCACTCAAATGTACTCCATCTTCTTCTTCTTATCCTTCATTCCTTCTTCTAAGTCTGCATCTGCATCTTCTTCTACTTCTTCCTTTTTTTTTTCTTTCTTTTCTTCTTCCTTGTTTGCATCTGCATCATCATCATCTTCTTCTAACAACAAAAATTAAAGAAGAAAACAACGATGAAAGTTACAGAATGAAATCTAACAACAGAGGAAGACAAAAACGATGATGAATCTCATAAATCAAGCTAAAAAACGAAAAACGGAAAGAAATAGATTGATTTAGTTATTTGCTTGGTTAAAACACTTGGTTTGCGTTGTATTAAGGGAAAAGAGCGTGTGAAGTTATTTGCTTGGTTAGCCACTTGGTTGATAAAACCACTTGGTCAGCTAGATTTATTCTTTCGCCTAATATAATTTATTGAGTGGGATTAACATTTAGGATTTTTTAACTTTTTTTACCACTATAACTATATATACAAAAAATAAAATTTTACATAATGAAAATTAAAAAAATTATATAATTATATAATTAAAAATTATAAAACATTATATAATTGTTATGTAATTTTTTATTTCGAATACAATTTTAATTAAATAATTCTTAATTTTTTGAAATCTTGATGTGTTTGTTTGAAATTTTATTATATTTTGAACTTAATTTGAAATAAATGATTATTAATAATTTAAAATTTTTTATTTTTATACTAGAAAGAGAATGCAAAAGATATTGAATTTAATGTGTTTATCGTACCTGCGTAGTTAAAAAATTTTGTGATAATGAATGAATTATAAAAGGATTTTTATGAATAAGCTGCGATGCTATTTTATTATTATCATACATCTAATAATAGAAAGAAATATATATTTATGTTAATGTCTTAAATATTAAAATATTTTTAACATATTTTAACATCAAATGATTGTATAAAATTATATAATTTTTAATATGTTAACATTATATAATTCACAAATTATATAATGTCATATATAACAATTATATAATTTTTTAAAATTTTCATTGTATAAAATTTTAGTTGTTTGTGTATATAACCATAGTGCTAAAAGCGTTAAAAAGATTTTAAATGTTAATCCCACCCCTATGAAGCACGGACACTTCGTTGAATTGGCGTGTCCACGTGTTCGACATATTTTGGACACGACACTCGTCCGACAAGCGTGTCTTTCGTGTCTCATCCGTGTCCTTAAAAAAACAAAAAAATACATCATTGGACACACTTGACACTCCAAAATATCATCACGTGTCCGCGTGTCCAGCTTTATTCTTGACTTATATCCTTAAAATGAGTTTAAAAGTAGTAAATATTACTATTTCTTAAAACTAAAAGTTATCTTAAATATTTTATATAATTAAAAATAACATTTAAAATACTTAAAAATAATATTTAAAATTTTAAAATAAATAAAATATCAAAATATTATTATAATTTTGTTAAAAATATATTATATTTTATATATATGCTGTGTTCCGGTGTCATATGAAAATTTGAGATTGGTGTGTCGCCGTGTCGCGTGTCGTGTCGTATCCCGTGTCCGTGTCAGTGTCAGTGTCAGTGTCCGTGCTTCATAGATCCCACCCAATAAATTATAGGAAAATTATCACATGTTCTTATCTATGGGAGCGGAACATGATGTACTCTGAGCGAAAAGTTAGCCTCTCCTAGTGTATCAGATAGATTTCCCAAAATGACCCTAGTAGTTGATGAATGATATCCGGTAGGTGTGTTATGCGTGTGGTTTTGGATGTGGCTGGTGCGAGACAAAGCCATATGTGAGTAAGAAAGTATGCCTAGACAGGGGCAGATTCAAGAATTTAATCGTGCGGGGCCAAAAATAAAATTAAAAGTGGTGGTGTATCAAAATATTTTTAAAAAAAAACCAAAAGTTAAGATTTTAAAATTCAAATATTATTTATACATTTGGCGACATTAGTTTTTTGGTAAGTTATAAAATTAAGAGATTTTCATATAAAAAAATAAAATTTATTATATAAATATTTAACATTATTTAAAAAATTAATAAAAATAAAATAAAACGCTATACGTAATAATTAAGTCAATATATTTTTTTATAACTAAAAATAATATATAATTGTAATACTTAAATAAAAACAAGTAAAAATTAGAATATGTGAAATTTAAAATAAAAAACAAGTGAAAGAAAAAGATCAATCAAAGAACTAAAAGTAATTTATAGTTGTTAGCCTTAACAAAAAAATAATTATGCTAGGTGCACAAGTGGTTTTAAAAACCAAGTGCAAAATCAAGTGGTTTTAATCTAGCGCGTGTTTGACGAGCCCAGTCTCACCACCAAGGCGCGTGTTCACGCGCTTGTGAGAAAGGAAATAACGAGAGTGTTGCCATCGTCTTCTTCATCATCGATGACGTCGTCTTCTTTATTATCCTTCTTCGTCGTTGTCTTCTTCCTCTTCCTCCTCCGTCGTCGTCGTCGCCTCCTTCTTTCTCCTCCTCCGTCATTGTCTTCTTCTTCTGCTGCTGCTGCTTCTTCTTCTTCTTCTGCTGTTGCTTCTTCTTGATTCAAGATTTGCTTCTTCTTCTTCTTCTGCTGTTGTTTCTTCTTGATTCAAGATTTGATTGGGTTATTTGATATTTGTGTGCATTCTGGATAGTTTGTGTGCATTCTAAATGATTATTTGTGTGCATTCTGCATGGTTATTTGTGTGCATTTTGGATGGTTATTTGTGTGCATTTTGGATGATTATTTGTGTGCATTCTGGTTTAACTTCAAGATTTGATTGAGTTGTTTGTTATTTGTGTGCATTCTGCATGGTTATTTGTGTGCATTTTGGTTTAGTTTCAATGGTTATTTGTGTGCATTCTGATTTAGCTTCAAGATTTGATTTAGATTCAATGGTTATTTGTGTGCATTTTGGATGGTTATTTGTGTGCATTCTGCATGGTTATTTGTGTGCATTCTGATTTAGAATGGTTATTTATGTGCATTCTAATTTATGTGCATTCTAAATAATTATTTATAACAACCAAGCGTCAACCATTCTTATTTTTCAATATATCCCTTATAAAAATGTAAAGGAGAATGGGTTTCGAACCCATGTATACACATTTACTTGTAATCAAACTTACCATCAAACCAATGAATTCTTTATAATATTATATGACATAATATAATATATACTGAAGTCACAAAAAATCTGGGGGCCAAGGCCTACCCTGCTCCGCTCTAAATCCGCCACTGTGCCTAGATGAATCACATACTCCTTTAATTATTTTTTTTTTTTTATAATTTAGTTCAAAAATTTATTACTTTTCATTCTATCCCTTTTATTTAAATGTTATCTACATTTTACTCAACTAAAGTGGTAGATAGACGGAAAAAAAAAACTCAAGTAGTAGATAAAAATAACAAAAAAAAATTGACATAATTTATTAGTTCTATAAAATAGAATGAATAGTTTATCTAATTGTTTCTTCCTCATTTAAAATTTGTTAAAAATAATTTTATGATTTTATACTTTAAAGTTAGAAATAAAATATATTACACATTCAAATAGTATAATATTTAGGTGCATATTTATTTTACTTAATTAAATTTAATCAAATTATTTATTTTTAAACCAAATAAAAGATATTTTATTAATATCAAATAATATAAAAAATAGAACATGAATTTTCATTTGATATTAAAATAGTTTCTCTATTTGACATAAAATAACAGTAATGTTAGGTGTACAGTTATTTTACTTAATCAAGTTTAACCAAATCGTTAATTTTTATATCAAATAAAAAAATCATTTCGATATCAAATAACACATAAATAATCTTCTATTTGATATTGAAATAATCTTCTATTTGATATTGAAATAATCTTCTATTTTTAATAAAATGAATAATTCGGTTAGACTTGGTTAGCAAAATAAATGTACGCCTAGCATTATTGTAAAAATAAATAACTTAATTAAATTTGGTTGACATAATACATGTACACCTAAAATTATTGTGTTGAATTATTTTTAAAAAGAGGTTTTTACTTAAAATTAATTTGACCATTATATCATTTATTTTATAATTGTTACAGACATTACATTTTTTTAACAAATTCTATGGAAAAAAATAAACATATGTTCAGCTGTATTACAATTAAAAAAAAAAAGAGAAAGTTTAGGGAGTTCATAGTTTGTTAGCCAATAGATGGTCAATAGACTTTTTCATTCTTTTCTCTTTTCTCTTTTACCACTCACTATTTTCCTAATTATACTCATGGGCTCCCTATGAACCCCCTAACATTGGCTCCCTAGCATTACTCAGTAAAAAAATATTATTCCTTCTCTTAGCCAAGAATCATCTTGATCCATAACAAAAAGCTAGGCCACCTTTTTTCAAGCTGCACATAAAGGGAATTCTACCACCTCTCTTACTAATAAACAGCTGGACCGGTTGCAAGACTTCCATACGATTTTGCTTTGCACAATCACTTAAGAAGATCTCCAACAATCATTGCCATTGGAATAATTTATGTTAAATCTTTATGGTCAAAATCAACTGAACATTTTGTTCCCTTCAAGTACAATGGAACACCAGAACCTCTTCCTAAATTATATTAGGCAAAAATAAAACTCTTTAATAATTAGTATATATTCCATTTTGTGTCATGGCAGCAGATTCTAGAAAGTTAAAACTTGTGTCAGTATAGGGAATAACAATTCTCAAATGCCAATTGTCTCCGAACTAAGCAATACACATATAAACCATAGCTATGGCTGTTTTTAAGAAACCATGCCATAGAATTTGCCTTTTCCTTTTGCATGAAGCAAAGGGCTCATGAACTAGTATCAAGCAATGAAGCAGTTAGACTCGCACCTACATGGGACACGACACGACACGACAGACAATACGATGATACATCAATCTCAATTTTTCATATGATATGGGAACATGGTATATATATATAAAATATAATATATTTTTAACAAAATTATAATAATATTTTAATATTTTATCTATATTGAAATTTAAAAATTACTTTTAAGTATTTTAATGTCTTTTTTAATTATATAAAATATTTAAAATAACTTTTATTTATAAGAAATAGTAATATTAGCTACTTTTAAACTCATCTTAAGGACCAGGGACCAGGTCTTAAAAAAAACTCATTTTAAGGACATAAGTTAAGAATAAAGTTAGACACGCGAACACGTGATAATATTTTGGAGTGTCAAGTATATTCGAAAATGTATTTTTTTGTTTTTTTAAGGACACAAATGAGACACAAAAGACACGCGTATCGAACGAATATCGATGAATGTGTATCCAAAAAATGTCCAACACATGAACACACCAATTCAACAAAGCGTCTGTGCTTGGTAGATATCAAGTATAAAAATCAAATAAAATTGTACTCTTCCGTTTCTCTATCTCTTTTTTTCTCTCCAATGAAGTCCACCTCTTTCCACATGAAAATGTAGGAGAAATATTTAGGATTAAATCTTATAACACTATGTTTGGATAAAGAGAAAAAGAAAGGAAAGAAAATAGAAAGAAAGAAAAAGGATAGAAAACTAGATTTTTTCCTGTTTGGATGAGCAAGAAAAACAGGATGGAAGAGAAAAAAGTGGGGTGGACCCCACCAAAATGTTTTCTTCGCTTGAGTGCGATGAAAATGGATGGAAAACATGAAAACGTGTACGAAATTACCAATTCACCCTTTCTTTAAAATAAATTATTTTCTTTCAAAGCATCTCTTTCATTTTCTTATTTCATGCTTCACTCCACTTTTATATAATTGTGTCTTATACTCTTATACAAATTTTAATTGTTTGTTGCATTTACTTTCATTCATACAAATCCATTTTATTTTCTTAAATCATAACAATAATAAACCACCTTTATTTTATAATAATGATTTAAAAATACTTTATTTAATATGTATATTAAAATTAATTAAAAAT
>JASCZI010090635.1:5276-18584 GCA_036250425.1 Stylosanthes scabra | reverse complement strand
AAATTTTATTGATATAATATACGAATGAATAGATCATCATATAAATAATTTTATGACTACAATATATTACTTTCTGGATATTCCTTAGTAAAATTCTATAAATTATAATAAATCTTTTTTAAACATAATGAGATTTAAATTTTTAACCTTGTAATAAATATTTATTTAACATTTTACCAATGAATCAATAGATTGAGCAGTAAAAATGTTAATATCATATTATATTATTGATTTATTTAATTGTAATCATTTGTTCAATTTTACAATATTATGAAACCAATAAAACTGTTTTTTAACTGTGTAAAACTAATAAAAGTTATTTTACAACAATCAATCTAATTACGACGTACCTTTATTAAAAAAAACTAATTACGATGTAAATAAAGATGAAGTTATGAATTTATATTATTTTACTCTAAAAGTAATACTTGACATACTGACCTTATTGAATAGTATTTCATAAACTTTTTTATGTCTAATATATACCATTATAATGAAGAAACTATTTGTAATTTTGAAGAGATTTTTTCACAAAAGTAAGTAGTATAAATTATCAAATACAATAAAATTTAATAAAAATGCAAACATAAATCTAATTTTGAGAAAAAAATCCAACCAGCATTTGTCTATATATTTTTAAGAAAAACAAAATGTATCTTGCCTAAACTATAGTACACCCTAATTTCTATTTATATTTTATGAGGCATAATTGCATAACAACTATTTTAAATAAGGAAAAGAAATTGCTATGTCTTACGGCAAAAACAAATAGAACAAGAGATTTATAATAATAATATCCTAATATAAAAAAGGGTAATAATAAAAAAAATAATTTATGTGTTTCACTGTATATTTCTGTACACATTATTTTTAGCATGAAAAATTGTAAACATCAGCATAAAGATATACAATAATGTGTATGAAGGTGTACAATAGTACATATAGCATTATCGATAATAAATTCATAAATCCAAATTATTTATTTATGCTTGTTTTGAGAAACGGTGATGTATTTTTTATTTATGATATTTAAAAGATAACGGAAAAAAATAATTTTACGAAAAATATTTTTTTATTAAGATAATATATTAAAATTTTAAAAATTAAATTAAATATAAAAATAAAGGCATTAAGGTAATTTTATTCTATTACACTTTTCTCTCTTTTCACTTTTCTTTTTATCCAAACAAAATAAAATTTTTCCTCTATTTTCTTTCTATCTATTTTCCCTTAACCCAAATAACACATAAAAAAGCAACTTTTCTTTCTATTTTTTTTCCTTTTATTTTCTTTCCTCTCATTTTCTTTCCTTCCATTTTTTACTATATATCCAAACAAAGTGTAAAAGCTGAGCAATCATCCATTAGAAGTGGTTAGGAACCCAATAAATCAAATTAAAAATTATTGGCGGAATTAGAAATTGAAGAAGAGGAGAAAAATGAAGAATATTAAATATTATGCATCATCAATTATTGGTTTCATAATTTCTTTCAACTAAAACTTTAAAATAATTCATTTAACATAAAGTCATTTTTTAAGTGTTATTTTATCAACACTAATTTTTTAAATAAATGAAAATGATAATTTGGTAAAAAAATGTAAGAGAGAATGATGTACAAGTAGTAGGAGATTCTTCAAATTTAGGTTGCATTTGGAGGAAATATTAAAATTGAGAGATTGAAATTGAATTAAATTTGTTATTATTTTGATTTAAAATTTACTATAAAAAATAGACTGAAAGATAAAAATTAAATTAAGTTGATGAAAGAAGAATAAAAATTAATATCGAAAACTTTAATATTAAATAAAAATATTTAAATAAAAAATATAATTATTAAAAGTTTAATTCCAATATCCAATTACCACTATTCGAAGGTATCGAAAATTGAGAAAATTTTGGGATGTGTTTAGTTTGCGTTTTTATTTTTTATTTTTATTTTTAATATTTTCTGTTTTTTGAGTTTTGTAAAACAAAAAAAGTGAAAATAACAGAAAATAGAATTTTATTATTTTTACTATTTTTTTAATTCATAAAATTTAAAAAATAAAAAAACACTAAAAGTGTAAACAAGAAAATAAAAATGTAAACGAAAAGTTATCGAAACAAAAATATCACCGGGTCCCACCATTCAAAAACTCTAACTAACTTGGTGAGAGTGTAGGCGAGAGACACATAAACACCAAAAAGTAAAACAAGAATGCGTGGGTGTGAGTATAAAACCTTTCTAGTAGCGAGACTCGTCAACTTGAACCTCATTCTCATCCTCCCTCTTCCCTCCTCCCCTCCCTTGTTATAAAATAAACCTTCACTCCTCTCCTGTCTTTCCACACACCCTCCCCTCTTTTCAACTTTCACTCTCCTCTCTCCCCCCCTCCCTCCCCTCTTGCTTACTAAATATATATAACTTTCTTCTTCATTTCCTTCCTTATTATTACTCAAATTAAAAAACAACCTTGAGTAGTAGTCATCATGCCACAAACCAAGACCATTATTTTAGCTTTGGTTTTGCTTGCATTCATGCTTATTCTGTGCGAATGGTTCCACTACTACTCCATTGACACAACCAGTACCCTGGATTCTCCTGCGGATCATGATTGGGACAACACGCGCTGCCTCCCACCACTACTTGAACAACAAATGCCGCTGTGGCACTTTGCGGTAAAACTGCGGTGGCGCCACCTCCACGTCACGGTGTTGATGGACTTGGATCAACACAAGATGGTGTTAAGCATAGTGTTCCAGATTCCCTTCACAATCAACGCTTGCGCTTCTCTTACCTGGATTTATACTTTTTAATTTGGGTTTTTCCTTATTAGCTTGTCTGTTACACATTAAAGTGATGTATGTGTGATCGCTTTGTTGTTGAACATGTATCTCTTGATGCTTAAGCTTAGCTTGTCTTCTATGAATACTATACTAATGTATTATATGGATCATATCTCAGTTCACTACCTTAGTTATTGACTCTTGTTTTAAAGGTGTGATTTTTTTTTCCCTACTGGAAAATGATTAAGTAGCTTCATTCAGCCGGGCTTAAATTAAATTTGTAGCATGGCTAGATTGATAACATGGTAAGGGGCTTTTTCCATCGAAACTAAGTTTGGATTGGTAAGAACCAAATTTGCAAGCTTATGTGCTATTCTGTTCCATCTTCTTCTAATAACTCTAAATTAAAGTCCCAATACCAACGCAGCATCTCCTTCAATCTTCGAGCTTCTCCATAGGAGATCTTCCAACACAGTCATCTCCTCCTTCGCTCCGGGCGTTGCTGTGATTTTAAAAATGGCATCTATTCTTAGCTTAGTATCGCCAGCGTTGTTGCCACCCGCATCACCACTCCTTTCTCCTTCGGTTCCAATGATCAATGGCTTCAGTAACACCACGAAGAAAACGCTAATGAATTATCGGTCAAATGGCCATTTGTAGCTTAAAAAATAACTAAAAACTCACGCCATTTCCCACAATTGTTCTCCAACATGGTTAGCCACCAATGATTTTCTTTTGGGGGTCAATGTTCTTTTAATCATTTTTGAAGTCTTAGCTACTCGTAGTGAAATTGAAATAGTAGAGATTTGGAGAATACAAAACAACAAGTATGTAGTCGGAATTGAGAATTTTATTGCGAGAATGATCCCCAAGGATTGAAGGCAATGAAGAAATGAGAAGATCACATTTTGGAGTGTGTGTGCTTGCTGCTGCGATGATGTAGAGGAAGATGACATGAGCAGTTCAGTTGTCGGAGGTGGTGGTGGACAGGTTGGGACATCCGTTTAAATTGAACCAGAAATTTATGTAGAACCCTTTTTTTTTTTTTTTGTCGTCTTATGTAGAACCGTTTTTATGTGTGGTTTCACTGGTTTGACTATTTTTAAAAAAAATATATACTAACACACTAAGCTAAGTCTTCTTCTTATATTTATTTTAGTAATAAATTCTTCGTTCTTAGAATAATATCTCTAACATTTTTATCCCTAATTTTAGTAATAAGATTTCTGAAAAAAAATACATCCATTTCGGCTCCTGATTTTTTATTTATGAGATTTCGCGGCCCCTATTTTGTTATATCATGAGAAGTCAAAATATCTCACGAGATAAAAGATTAGGGGTTGAAAAGTCTCACAAATAAAAAATAAAAACCGAAAAAAATGTGTTTTTTTTATAAAAACCTCGTAATCCTTCGAGAGTAATTATTAGGGCCGGGTTGGTTATTTCGTCAAAAAGAAAAACAAGCACGAGTGAGTGAGAAAGGGTGACATTAGTACGGGTGGTATGTATGTAGTAGCAAGTAGGGCACTAGGGCAGGGTTGTAGAGTAGCAGTAGCACTTTTAGTAGTCATATTAGAAACAGGGTGACATTAGTACTTTTAGTAGTGACATACTGACATTATACAGAGTCCCAAAAATAAATACTGACATTAGAAAGAGGATGATATTATTATTAGTACTTTAATTTTTGGTAGTGATATGAGAAAGAGGGTCATAGATATTAGTGTGCATATTTTGAACCTTGACTGATCTCCTCTCTCTGCTCCTCCCCTCCACTTTCTTCATTTTCTTATTATTACTCCACAAAAAAAAAAAAAAATGCTTGAGTGATGGCACAAACCAAGACCATTTTAGCTTTGTTTTTGCTTGCATCCATGCTTCTTCTATGCGAATGGTTCCACTACTACTCATCCATTGAGAGAACCAGTGGTAGTGTCGATTCTGCTGTGGATGATGATGATGGGGACAACATGTGGTGCCTTCCGCCACTACTTGATGATGAACATCCGTGGCACTTGGCTGTAAGACTGCGGTGCAACCACCTCCAGGCTACGCTTTTGATGGATTTGGGTCATCAACACAGCGTGGTCTTCCACATAGTGTTCAAGATTCCATTCCATTCACAATCAACGCTTGCGCTTCTCTTCGCTTGATTTATACTTATTAATTTCGGTTTCCTTATTAGCTTGTTACACATTCAAGTAAGTCATGTGTGATCCCTTTATTTGTTGTCGAACATGTATCTTTTAATGCTTAAGCCTCTCTTCTATCAATATGAATATGAATATTATACTAATGTATATGGATAATATATATTTCACTACCTTAGTTGAGTCTTATTTTAAAGTTTTTTTTTAAAATTTATTTTTTTACTGGAAATTTAAGTAGCTTCATTCGATCATCCGGGCTTAAAATTAAATGTCTAGCATGGCTATTCAGAACATGGCTGCGCTAAAAACAACAACGAACTCTCAAAAATGTCAGTCTTGACCAATAAGAGTAGTAGTCAAAGAAATTTTCTTTGTTTAAGGCCATTCACCACATTAATTCAATTCAGATTGTCAGATTCCAAAACAACATTTGGGAAGCAACATTCTTTAACCTCACATTATTTTAATGAAATTTTAAAAATAAATAGAAATAGGTAACTAAAATTAAAACATATATTATATATTTTATCTTTTTTGGTTATTTTTACATCTAAACATAATTAATTTTGACTAACATCATTTAAATAACATTCTTTTGATCTTGATAATTTTATGTTTACTCAATTTCGGAAGATTCAAAAAACGAATAATTAAATATGTAATTTAATACAAGTAGCTAGTTTTCTAATAGCGTTTATATATGTTCTGCACTTGTGCTACCGGAATTCAGAACCGGGAGCTTTCAATTTTACCAGTTACGAGTTAGAAGTAAAATTGCTCAAGCTGCAAAATTAAAGTACCTTCGATCTTGACCAAAATTCTCAAATGGGAGAATACTCACTTTTATTCATACATTTTTTAATATATATGTCAATCTTAATATATTCAATATATAAAAAGAATATTGAGGTTTCTCTCATAAAAAATGTGAATTAGTACCCTCAAGACATTTAGTTATCAAAGTACTATTTATTTTGAAATCACTAGTAAATCATTCAATGGAAAGTGTGGCATGGATGGATGACTATCTTTTTGCTGTATTTCCATAAAAAAAAAAAAAAAAAGTGATCAAGCTTGGTAACTTCTTTTTTTTTTTTAAAAAATCTGAACAAGAAATTAGGCGGTTGTTGAAGTTGCTAATTCCATAACTAGAAATGTTAGGGAATAGGCAACCAATATTTTTTATTTATGTTAATCAACATGTTATTTTTATGTATGCTACCAAAATTTAAGGTAATAAATGGGAATATTAACTAAAAATAATAAATTTTGCTTATTGTATAGAATTATATATATATATATATATATATATATATATATTTTATAATAATGGAGTATATAAGTTTGTCTCCCAAATCATGGATCAATTAACTTTTTTGTTATTGATCAATTTTTATTATTTTAAAAGTCTTAGTAATAACTCATGTAGATAGATTATTATACTTTTTAATAAAATTTTTAACATGCATATATAGATAGCTTTTGTTATTTATAATAAATTCTATTATAAAATAATAATGAAATATTAAAAATATTATTATAAGAAAAACTAATTTATTTAAATCTATTTTGAAGACTTTAATTAGCAATCTAGAATAATTACAGAAAAAGGAACTGATGGAGTGATGCAACATATACATGGTTTATGAAGAGAAAGTAGGGGCTAGGGGTAATAAATGACGTACTAGCAGGAGCTAAGAGGCGGCTTCTTCTTCTTATTCGTTTTCTTTATTAGCTGCTGCTGCTTCTTCTTCTTTAAGACCCAACTACGTTGCACAATAACGAGAACATAACAGTACGGAAAAAATAACCGTGACAAAAAAAAAGGGTTTTACCTCTCTGCTTCAAGTCAAGCGATACCTCAATACCATTACCAGCCTTATGAGTTATGATCTGATTCGGAAAAAGATGAAAGAAAGATAGTTGAAGCCGCAAATGGGTCAAACCCAAACCGCGTTGTTGCTTCAAAGAGTGAAATCAGAATCATCAATCTTGCCCCACAAACTAAACTATACATTTTGCCAAAACATACATCCACAAATTTATATTTTATACATTCTCAGAATTGAAAACTCTTAATTCGATAAAATAAAAATAAAAATAAAAGTGACTATAAATGTATTTATAATTTGTAATAAAAATTTTTTCAATTCCGCTATCCACACACAATTTTAGTAGACACCAATTTAACATCCGGATATAATACAATGATGAATGTGTTAACGATTTTTCACTTTTTATAATTCGCCTATAATAATCGTATTTTTATACAGATGTAAAACTACACACAAAAAAAAAAAACGTGGATAACATTATTTAAATTTTTTTATATTGTTATAAAAAAAACAGCAAACCCGTTCACACATATGTATCATTTGTAATACAATCATGCTAGTAACCAACACTTTTCTCTTTGTAATAAATTGATTAACTCATTAAAAAATTTTAATCTAAAATAATAAAAATAATTTATATCTCTCTTTGTTGTCGACACAATTAGCCTTTTTTTTAAAAAAAAATATGTCTTTAAGCCATTAGTTAACTATTTATTATCCCGTATTCAATTGTGAAGTCCACCTATTATAGTATTCATGATATAAATAATTTTTTACCCAAAACAATTACTATAAACAAGACTATTTTAGTAAATAATATTTATATATTAATTTATAAATAACATACTTATTTATCTTAAAAAACACTAATAATTTTAGTTATATTTAGAAAAATAAGCTTCAATTTGTTAATAGTTAGCTAGTGTTGAAAAATTAATTATCATTAATTATTTTTTTATTGAATTGATTTATTTATTTATTTTTAATTTTCTTACTAAATCAAGTTTAATAAGAGAATTAATATTATATGTTAAGTTAAAAACATAATTTTTAACCTAAAACTCAAAAAAATAATTTATATTTTATTTTGAAAGCAAACATAATTTAACAACGAGATAATAAATATATACTTATATATATAATTATTAATTTGTTTCCAAAATATTTGAGGGGAACAAGTACGGAGAGCCCAACCTTTCTACTTGGATCTATCCCTGAGATATTGATGTGGCCATCAAGAGTAGTAATTAAAAAGTTGATCAAATATGCCAAAAAAAAAAGTGTATCCTTTGGTAGGTTTTGGCCGCTTTCTCTTCTCTCCAACAAATTATTTGTACAAAAGATAGAAATTTAAATTTTTACTCATTCAACGTATGACGTGTATAAATTTCTATGCAATACTTTTCGGATTATAATCTAACGTAATATAAAAGACACTTTTTTATTAATATTAATTATCTTATTTTATATTATTATAAATAAGATTTAAAAATTAGTATTTAGTATCTAGAGTATGGGAAGAAAACGTTATCTTGCTATCATCAAGAGTTCTTCACACCCTCTTCTCATTCTCTATATGCTTATGTTCATCTCTATAAAAGACTTTCGTCGTACTTTCATCGCCATATAATAATATAAGGGAAAAAATCTTCTTCTTCATCACCCTAGCATTCACCTATAATATAATAGGGTGAATGCTGAATGCCTAAGGTAATATAACATGATGTCACTTTCATGTCTAAATGATATACCATGGTCACCAGCGGCAAAGCTAAAGCTTTTGGGTAGGACTAGCCAATGATGCATTATTCTAAATTTTTATTTGATCTAAAAATATTAAATAGTTTATTCATTCAATTAAAAATTGGGTCGTGCATGTTTTGTGTTCATCAATTGTTCCTCATTATTCCCCGTATAAGAACGAACAACTAAGAAGAAAAGTGGCCCAATATAAAAATATTATATATTTAAAGGTGAGTTCAATCGTCATCTTCCGCGTAGCTCAACCAACGGTGTGATGAGTATGGTAGAATGAAAATAGAAGGATGATGATGGTGAATTGGAAGTCTACATCATGTATTTCTATTTCTTTGAGGGAGGCGAATTTTTTTATAAAAAAAAAAAATTCAACGAAGTTGGCATGCATGCCGAGTTATACTACTATCCGCCCCTGATTTATTTCTATTTCATTGTGTCACTTTCATGTCTATGAAACCCACCCTTTTATGGTTGTGGTATATATACCACACCCTATAAATGCCACACCTCCTTCATTGATTATTATTAGTTAGAAAAAACCTTGAGTTTTATTAAATTAATCTCACTATCATGTCCCAAACCAAGATTATTTTAGCTTTGATTTTGGTTGCATTGATGGTTATTTTGTGCGAATGGTTCCACTACTATTATTACTACTCCTCCATTCAGAGAACAGGTGGCGTGGATTCTGCTGAGGATGATGAAGACAACATGTGGTGCCTCCCCCCGCCACCACTTGAACAACAAATGCCGCCTTGGCAATTGGCTGTAAAACTGCCATGCCGCCACCTCCGCGGCGCCGTGTTGATGGATTTCGGTCAGCACACCGTGGTCATAGCCATGGTGTTCCAGATTCCATTCACAATCAACGCTTGCGCTTGTCTACGGTGGATTTATACTTATTAATTCGTGTTTGCTTATTATTACACAATCAAGTCATATGCAGATACAGACATAGTGTGTGTTTAAGTTTGTTGCTGACTTTTGACAGTCAAGGTTCTCTTGAATATTACATAGTTTGAAGTTGAACACATGAATACATCTTGGTTTGAGTAACTACTACATTTAATAAAAATTGAGCTATATATGTAATTGATATTTGAAATATGCCTTCCACATACCCCATTATTGACAATTAACCCTGCAATTTTGGAAATTTAAAAACATATATACATAAAACTAAAGTAAAATAACTATTACCCGCCACTCAATGCTTCCTTTGTCAAAAAAAGAGTCAGATACTATGTATATATATTCCATGGACACAACTATAACAATCATGAAGCTGTTATTATCTTCCAAATTGTGTGTACAAGCTAAGAGGCTTGTATCCAATGTGCAAAGCCCTTTACTTTATTGTGCACATGTTGATGCCAAAATGATGCCTCACACTCACACAACATTCTCTAGTAATTTATACCAACGACAACAGACTCTGTTTCTGCATGCAATAAGTACAAACACTGATATGATTATCGAGAATTTGACCATTCTTGTGACCCAAAGGAAAAGGAAAAGGAGGAACTTGACTTATGATCTGATATGTAACAAGAGCAAGGAAAGAGAGATGTTGTGAGAATCATCTATATCTATATCTTATAAAAGTCTCCATTTTAGAATTCACTCCAAACGCTCAACCACAAAAATAAAACTACATATTTACTTCTATCAATTTAATTTCCCTACATTTATAAATTGAAAACTCTTAATATATTGAAAAAAATGTGAGTTACATGTAGTTTATAACATATATATTAAGATAATTTAATATTTAATTAATAGATCACAACAAAAATTACAATTTAAATTTTCAATTTTAGAAAATTTTAATGGTGAGGCTGAAGCTGTAGTGGTAATTCCTAAAGCTGGAATAATTACAACAGAGAAGAGTGTTACAGACTCTGCAATCTGCATGCAACTACTAAACACACATTTATTCTTTCCGGTTACACACAAATTAAAATTACACAACAAAAACAATAACAAGTTCATTAGTTCAAGTAATTTATAATTTAGTATGTTTGGTTCCAGGGTAAAATAGGGTGGAAATATTCATCCTAAAAATCAGAGCACAGCAAAGCGCACATCAATTTATATAAATCTCATTGCCTGATTCTAACAGTCACATTCAAAATCACCAGCTATAATTTGAATTCCGAATGGATGCCAATTTAGAAACAAATAAGGCCAATTTAAGCTTTAATATATTAAAGTTGCTATAATAAAAGGGCCACTTATGCTAAATAGCACTTTGTTCATTGATTCATTTGCTTATTATTATTATTATGCCCCAAACCAAGATGATTTTAGTTTTCATTTTGCTTGCATTCATGGTATTTTTGTGCCAATGCTTCTCCTACTTTGAGACAGCAAGTAGCGTGGATTCTTCACAGTTAAGGTTGTCATGAATACACTACTATTTGCTCTAAAACAACATGGAAGAATGCCTTCTACATTTTCCATTATTGACAATTGAGTTCCAAACCGCACAACTTTGAAACTTTTATAAGACTATACATAAATAAATCAATCAATTTTTTGCTTAGAGAAAAAATAGCCTAAATAATACATTTCGACTCATGTACAATAAGTCAATAACTATATTACCTGCCACTCAAACACTCAGTATATACACACACATATTCATGTAATATATTCCACTCACACAACTATATCAATCATCAACCTGTTATTATCTTTCAAATTCTGTAGAATAAGAGCCTTCTCTCCAGTGTGAAATTGGTCAAGCTGGGCAAAGTACCTTTGATCTTGACCGAAACTCTCAAATTCGAGGATTCAAAATTGGTAAAATCATTGTTAGGAAACCTCAATCAAGTCAGGTCGAGTTAGTCGAGTTCTTGGTGATAAGACCAATGAGCATGTCTTTTGTGAGTTCTTCAACCAGATCATTGGTTATCATGCATTCTATATCTCTTTCCAGTACATTGATCTCTTCTGATACTAATCCAGACCAAGGGATTGAACCCAAATGTTGAGCCACCAAATCATCAAGAGAATAAGGATATATTTCATCGGATTGCGGATACAAAGAAGCACTGATGATTTCCCACACTGATTTCAACAATTCTTTTCCGCGAGGTGGTGCCATCATCATGGAAGTGTTGCTTAATTTCCTTCTGAATCTTGATAATGTAAGAGATGGTCCAAGAACAACCGAAAGTGCCTCGTTCAACAAATCAACCAAAACCTTCTTGTTTACCATATTCTCGTTCCGATCCTTTATAGAATCTTCATCATTCTCGCTGGTTGATTTCATGCGAGATGCTTCGACTTCTTTGAATACCAAGTTGCTGATAGGCTTTGCTATTGTGTCTCCTCTTAATAAAGATTTATCCCATGAACCGAAGTACAGACCAGAGGCAACCAGTAGATCTCTTATAACAGATTCTGCTGGATCCTCTAGTTGAACTACCTCGGACTCAAGAGGTTCCTGTTTTGTTGTGATGTCATCGGAACCATTGGACTCGAGTTGATTGAGTTGTCTCCTTAGCTCTGTCAAATCAACAACCAAATCATCTATCAGAAAGATGGACAGTTTAAGAATTGGGGAAAATTTAATATGAAAAATCAATTCCAGATCTTGCAAGCTAGTTCAATATCCATATGAATTTTTCTTTTAAAAACAAGGTAGTTTGTTGACATAGTATAACCAAGTTTAAGGCAACCTAAAACCTATGATGTTATTGCTCAATGTACTAAGTTAGAATTAAATCATACCACTCAAACCAGAGCTGATATCTCTGAAAACCAGGGGAACACTGTTGTCGTCTCTCGAAGAAACATCTGGAGTTGATAATGGACTTAAGTATTCAGCTCGCTTCCAAAATTCTTCATGAACACTGCTGCACACAGATGCAGGACTAGGAGGTACCTCGGTGGAGTTCTCCTAAAGAATACCACAGAAAATCCAGTGGTTAGATAACAAATACGTGGGAACTATAATTTTCAAAGGCAATGCCGGAGAATGGTAAAAAAAATTATAACTTACATGCCTCTCGCCATAAGTCAATAGAACTGTCGGTCCACTGGTGACATCTCTCACCATGGAACCATATTCACTGCCATGTGATTCTACCATTGATTGAATCCTTTTGCCGAAAAGCTTCCCTCTTAGACCAAGGCTGTATCTAAAATGGGAGACTTTCTCTTTAATATTGAATCTATCCTTTTTCCGTTTCTTAATGTCAACAGAAATAGTTTCAACAGCTTCAAGCTTCCTCCGAATTTGTGCACCAGTTAAAACGTGGCGGTCCTCTAAAAGCAGCTTCCCAAACGATGTTCCTGATATTGATACAGGAGCAGACAAGGACCTTACAAGGTTTCTAGGGGACAAGTCCCTTTGGAACAACACATTGTCATCCGGATCATGCCTGAAAGACCCTGTTTGTATTTCATTTTCCCCTTTTGAAACTTGCCAATGGCTTGTGCCATTTCCACACATATCTTCGGTTTGCTTTTGCCTAACCTTGTGATTGCCTAAAGCATGTGATGCCGAGTTCCTAGCAGCTATCTCAGGAGGGTCAATGCGTTTTTCGCTTTTCCCAACATTTCTTAGCCTCTCCAATGAGAACCTCCTTGTCTCTCTGCTGATAAGTTCTGGGGAGCTCGGTCCATTGAACAGCATATCATTTTTATATGACCTTGCTGATTCTGACCGGAGTAAGTTTGCTTCGGCATCTCTAGTTGCACTTTCTCTGACCTGTTTTGCTATGTGCTGGGCTATTAGTTTAGGATCAGCAGGCTTTTCATTGTAACGTGTCTCAATTCCACTTCCTCT
>JASCZI010090634.1:246186-289826 GCA_036250425.1 Stylosanthes scabra | reverse complement strand
CATTACTCTTTTAATATATATTTTATACTAATCATTACTTAATAATTTTATTTGCACATTAAAATTAGCTATTATATATATATATATATATATATATATATATATAATTTATTTTATATTTTAATGTATATTATACAGAAATTATTGATTTTAATGGTTGATTTATAATAGATTTTATAAGGAAAAATATAGGTAATTAATATTTTTTCAATAATGCTAGGTAATCAATAAAAATTCAATCAACATCAGCCAATAATTTAAATTGGATATTATATTTCTTTATGTTTTCGATGTTCTGTTTCTATCTTTTGGATATTCTGTTTCTAAAAAATATAAAATTTATTGACGGTTGCTTTATGTTTCGGATGTTCTATGGCTTCCACTGTGGATGTTCTATAATCAATGTTCTATTTTTTGTTGGTTGAATTGTTGGTTAGAAAATTATTGATTACCTATACTTTTTCATATTTTTTTAACCAACAATCAGCCAACAAAAAATAAAACATTCGTAACTACCTTTTATAAATATTCACAGTAAAAACTAGTGGAACATTCGAAACTTAAAACAACTAATAATATAAACAACATCTGAAACCTAAAGAAATAATAGTACATTCAAAATTTAAAAAAATAAAATATCTAATTTAAATTGTTGATTAAATTTTTATTGGTTAAATAGCATTGTTGATGAATTTTCATATATACATAGCATAATTTCTATAATATAGCTCCATTATATATTATTTAATTTCCTCAGACATAATATCATCTCCCCCCATTCTCTCTCACACACATACATCAAGTTCATATATCACTGAAACACATCTAACCAATAATTAATCTTCAAAATTGCTTCACACCCACAAGAAGATAGAATTCATCACTATGACAGATCCTCAATCCAATTATTCCTTAGACGATGATGGATTCTACAACTTCATGCCTCTACTCCACCCTCATCATCATCACCACCACTGTTCTTCATCTTCTTCTTCTTCTCAATCCAATTTGCACCCATCATTTGCATACTTAAACACAAGATTTGTTGGAGCAACAACAACTCATCATCACCAACAACAATCTGAAGCTTCTTCTTCATCTTCCTCCAAATATTATTTTCTTCCTTCAAATTCCCCTCCTCTTAAAGAAGCACTTCCTCTCATAAACAAGCTAAGCCTCACAAATCAGCAACAAAACAAAAACCAACCCTCGAACTCGAACACCGACGGTGCACTAGTTCAAGAGAAAACCGGCAAAGACGAGTTTCTGCAATCGTCTTTGCACCGGTTTCCGGATTCTATTACTAGAAATCCAGGTAATAGTACTAATTATGACAACAATAACGAAGATGAAGACGAAGGCGAAAGTGTGACTGTTGCCCTACGCATAGGGCTTCCAAGAATGGATACTTGTTATGATCTTGAAGGTTCAAGAAAGGACTCAACTAGTTCAATAATGGAAATTATGGCTGCTGAGAAGGATGAAGAAGTGAACAATGATAAAGATAATGTGTTTTCTGGAAACCCTTTTGAGAGATTCAACATTAACAAGAACAATAAGGGTCACTATTGGATTCCCACACCTTCTCAGATTCTAATTGGACCTACACAGTTCTCATGCCATCTTTGCTCCAAATCCTTCAACAGATACAATAATCTTCAGGTACATATATAGCTAAATCATATAATACCCTAGCCCTTACTTTTATTTAATTCTTATTTTTAAACATTTTTTATTTCATATTTTTTGTTATATGAATAATTTTAATTAGAAGCTAAGTTTCTTTTAGGGTTATTAGCATATAACACAGTAAATAATCTAAAGTGAAAAAATTGGTAAAACAATAAAGTGAAAAATTAATCACGATTGAATTTATAATTTTTATTATATATGCGTTACTATTTTAATTTATAAGTAATTAAATTCTTATTTTATTTTCTCACTTAATCGATCTCTTCCTTTTAGTCAAGAACTTGATCCTAGAAGTACAGTAAACCAGAACTAACTGATAAAACCCTCCAATATTTTAATAAAATTGTTTCTATTAAGAGGTTATATTTGGTTCTCTGTCATAAAAAGCAGAAAGTATTATTAATTAGTACTAATTTTAACCTAAAATAATAAGTAAAACATTGTTAATGATTGGCCCTTTTTCTGTGTTTTACCATTTTGATTTTTCAATTGATCCCTTTTGCATGGTCTTTTTCAATGGTTGAATATCTGAAGGGTACTATTTGGCAGCAGAGTTACTGGCACTTTAATTAATTTTTTTTAGGTCTCTTTAAACGGAAACTTGAACTATTCTTACAGTTTTCTCCTGCTTGCTTTACAGTCGTCTCACCTTGAATACTGTGCACTTAAATTGCTGCATCTTCAGACTGCAAAAAACAAAGAAAGAAAAAAGTTATAAAAACAAATGGTTGTTATTATCGGGTGTTTCATACTTCATAGTATACAATAATCTAGATACTAAAATAAATGATATATAACAGTTTAGTAATTTTAGTTCATGATTTTAATTATAGAATTGTCATAAAACATACGTATCATTAAAATTGTTGAATTATTGTATATTATAAAAAACTTCATGCGTTTTTATTATTAATACGAGGAAGTCTTGATAGCCAATATCAGAAAGACAATAGAAAGTTAATATTATTTTTTTTCCTTTCTCTTTTACATTTTATCACCCACTATTTCTCTAATTACACTCATTGGTTCCTTATTGGTCCCCTAACTTTGATTCCGTAGGATTACTCTATTATTATTATTATTATTATTATTATTATTAGAAGAGAAAGTCTTAGGAGTCAATATCTTTTTTTTCTCTCTCTTCTTTTACCATTTACTATTTCCCTAATTATACTTATTTGGCTTCTTATTCTTATTGATCTTCTAACGTTGGTTCCCTAACATTACTCTTATTATTATTAAACTATGCTTCTGTAGTTTACCTTTCATGATTCAGAATTCCAGAGTCGTGAAACTTACTCCGATCGATCCGATCCAGCCTTTTCTCAATTCACTATGCACAGAGAAAATATTGAAAGACATAACTGTGAATCTGTGATCATATATAAAAACAACAAAGAATATACAACTAGTACCTCGTACGCTATATATATATATTAGTACCATTGATTGATGATAAATTTTATGTTTGAGCTCACAAGTCTTAGACTATGTATCTGAGCTTTGATTTGAGAAGTTAAAAAGAAAAATAAGGTCTTAAAGTGTAAAATAAGGTCTTGGGCAACCTTATAAACCTACCAACGGCATTACATTTTTGTCCATAAAAGACAATCTTTCGTCTTTGATACTTATAAATCTTTTATCTGTATTTTCTTTACCAATTATATGATACATATCAATTTCATACAGAAATAAATATGGTGTTGACACATTGTGAAGGAAGACATTAGAAAATATTTTTATTTTCATTTTTCTCTTTCTGTATAGGATTGTATTTGTAGTCCATTTTTTTTGTTTGTTCCATATATTTAATTTTCAGGCAGCCCGTAGTTTTGTCTATTTACTCAATAGATATAAATTTTAAATTAGTGAAATTGTTTGTGTAGATGCATATGTGGGGGCATGGATCACAATACAGAAAAGGTCCTGATTCTCTAAAAGGAACACAACCAACAGCAATGCTAAGGCTTCCATGCTTTTGTTGTGAACAAGGTTGCAAGCACAACATAGACCACCCTAGGGCAAGGCCCTTGAAGGATTTCAGAACCCTCCAAACACACTACAAGAGAAAGCATGGCATCAAACCCTATTTGTGCCGGAAATGCCGGAAGCCGTTCGCCGTCAAAGGCGACTGGCGGACGCATGAGAAGAACTGCGGCAAGGTTTGGTATTGTTTGTGTGGATCTGATTTCAAGCACAAGAGGTCACTAAAGGATCATATTAGGTCATTTGGAGATGGACATGGAGCCTTTGGGATTCAGAGTTTGCAAGAATTTGAAGATGAAGCTGCTTCAGAAGCTGAACATGATGGGGAAAGTAGTTCATTGTGAGATTTAGAGAAATAATTTGAAAAAAAAAAGAGAAAATATATGAGGTGATGATTTATTTCATAATTAATTATTAATAATTTTATTTCACATATTTTTTTATTTTCTTGTTTGAATTATATATATATAATAATTATTGTAATTGTATAATGAGTTTTGTAACGTCAAACAGTAATATATTTCTATTTGACTCGCTATGATATATTATTATAAGTCCCAATATATGGTTTATTAGGGTTTAAGCTTTTGTCTAGGGTTTGAAATAATTACTCAACTATGTGTACTACTTTTCATTAATTAATTCCAATCAAAATTTTGAATTATTGCTTGTGTGTGTTTATCATAACTTGAAAAATGAACACTGGTTCATTGTGGCTAATTTACAGTCTGGCATACTTACATTTTTTTCCTATGTTGTGATAAATTTATGTAAAAATAAGGACAAAAGTGGAATTGCATAATAATGATGTCATTAGCTGCAACTGCAGTTATGTATGTTAAAAGTATGATCTAACAGTGCTGCTGATGAAGGAAACTAAGCGGAAATGGATAAGACTTAAAACATAGGGGAAAAAAAGGAATTATAAAATCTATATGATTTACATACATAGAGCAGATATATAGTTGTGAATTTAAATAAAATGGAGGAATGTTACATTATTAGTATGATTATTTTTTATTGATCAATTATTATACTTTTATTGGTTGGTATGAAAAAAAGGAAACTCAAATATTTTATGAAATTAATAAAGTACATGTATTGACTAAATTAAGCAACATAAATAAAATTGATGGTTATCGAAAATTTTTGAGAAAGTTTAGGAACCTTTAGCAATGTAGTCAATTAGGAACTCACAAATTAAAATCCTAATTCTCTTTCTTTTTTCCTAGCTTTCTCCACCACCACCACCGCAGTGCCAACGTAACCAAAACTCCTAATCCTCTTTCCTTCTTTCTTCCTCCCTTCAACGACGTCGCTATCGCGCCACCAACCCCAGCCATCGTGCCTTCTTCTTCTTTACACTGCGCCGCCACCAACCACCGCGTCTTCTTCTTCGCCGTGCGTCCACTGGAGGAGTCAAATTCCGACCGTCGCCGCTGCTTCATTGCCACTGCGTCTTCTTCTTCTTCGTACAGGAGAAGTCAGATCTCGGCCGCCGTCGCTTCTTCTTCATGCGTCTTTGTCTCACTGCAGTGGTGGTGGTGGTGACTGGTGAGATCTAGATCTTCTTTTTCATCATCTTCTTCTTCTTTACAATGGTGGTGCTCAAGTTGTAGTTGTGGTGATGAGATGTTGTTGTGATAGTGGTGGTTGAGATAGTGGTTGTGGTGATGTCTTCTTCTTTATAATGATGGTGTTGAAGTTGTAGTTGTGGTGATGAGATGCTGTTGTGGTAATGGTGGTGGTGAGATGATGGTTGCGGTGATGGAAGTGTTGGTGGTTTCTGGTGTTGGTAATGACAATGGCAGTGAGTAGATTACGGATGATAAGTTGTATTTTGTTTGAATGATAATTTCATTTAGTTTTGGATGATAAGTTGAATTGTGTTTTGGATGATAATTTTGTTAAGTTTTAAATGATAATTTTATACAGTTTTGGATCATAACTGCCTTTAGTTTTGAATGATAACGATTTTAAGTTTGGATTATAACTTATAATTAAATTTATTGGCTCCCTAATTGCTCCCTAATGTTGGTTACGTAACACTGCTCAAAATTTTTTTATAAAATAAAAAAGTAATAAATACTAAATGAGAAAGTCTTGGGAGCCAATATTAGGTAAACAATAGGGAGCTAATATCACTTTTTCCTTCTTTTCTCTTTCCTCTTTTACCACCCACTATTTTCCTAATTATACTCATTGGCTCCTTATTGGTCTCCTAATGTTGGTTCCCTAGCATTACTCATACTAAATATATATGATAGAGAAACAAAATCATTTAATTATGGAGTAAATGAGAAATTTTTATTAAAACTCAAAAACTTTGAAAATGTTTAGGTAAAGTTGTGATGTTTTCCTAGCTTAATTTTAAGGAAAAAGACATTTATGTCCTTGATAATTTGAAATTATACAAATACACACCTATAATTCGTAAAATAATAATTTCTCACCTTCGAAGAAACAATACAATTAATTCCTCCATTAGTTGGATTCAACTAAAAGAAATGGAGACTGCTTATGCAGCTGCAACGTGTTCGGTGAAGTTATTGGTATAACACCTCGATCTTCAATATGTAATGATCATGCCTAGAGTCAGATTGTTACTCTCGATGGACCCTAGACAAAATACTTTTGTGATATAATATTATTACATATAAGCATGTCGAGGTCTCACCGACATCATATTCATATGGTAACCAATCATATAACATATTAAATAAGTAGCCAAGCATATATAAGAATAGATAAATGAATCAAATAACACATACTTCTCATTCATTATGAGAGGATTTAGAACATAACGTTGCGGTGCGGAAAAAGGGGATCGGAAATAAAGATGCATCAATAATACATATTACAATTCTTATTAACCTGACATTTCTCGGCCTGTCCCAGCAAGTGTCTCCTAAACAACTAGGTCTCGGGCTAATACATGAAACAAAAGGAACAACCTAAGTCTCATGTTGTCTAACAACTGGTGAGACACTAAGACATCAGTACTCTATCTAAGACAAGGAAAGGGGATAAGGTCGACTCTCCCTACACTACAAGTAACACGGAGATTACCGTCGAATTTTCCGTCGGATCAGAGCAGGATCAGATTTGACGAGTCAAGTTTCCGTCGGATCCTTGTGTTCGACGGTAATTTCGACGAAAATTATTAGTGGGAAACAAAATTGGCTTGGCGCGATTATTTCCGTTGGACGATTCGACGCAAAGTCAGAGATGCCAAACGCACCGTTTCAGTATCCGACGGAAAATTCGACGGAAACTTCAAAATAAACCCCCATCAACGAACCCTCCCCCCTTGCAGAACCAACTCTCTCTCTTCGAAAACCCACCCCCAACCCTAATCCACCAACAGCGGCCTTCCCACCCCACACCAACGTCGACGCCGCCGTCACCAGGTTGAGAGGACGGTGTAGCAGTGGTGGCCCGAAGCGTCTCTGTCCCTCTCTCCGTCTCCCTCTCTTCCTTCACCATTACCGACGGTGCCTCCTCCGCCGACGTCCAACCACCGCCGCAGGTAAGTGCTCTGACTCTCTCATTTTCTCCCTCATCTGTATGTGCTCTCTCTCTCTCTCTCCCTCTCTCTCTAACTGCTTCTCTTTCTCTCCAGCCACCGCCTACCACCGTCGGAGCCGTGTAGCCATTGCTGCTGGAGCCGTCGTCGTCCCTGCCGTCCCAGAAGTCGCCTCCTCCCCCACCGTGTTGCTGCAACTGCCAAGGTTAGGGTTTTATGTTTTTTTTTAATTTTTGTCCACACTGCTCCAAAATTAAAATTGAAGAATAAACTACATAATTAAATGAAGAATATTCTATTCTTCGGGAAAACATATACTGTTCAATTATTTTAATTACTCTCTCAGTTTATTTTTATCAAACTTTTAATTAGTCTTTTATTATTTTTACCTTCAAACCCTATATTGTTGTATGTGAAGTTGATAAATTTTTTCAAGTCTTATTAAGTAATGTTAAAATGTTGGTAGTGGTGTGGATAAAGTGTTTGAAATTTTTGATAAATTTTGATAAATAATGTTAGAATGTTGATGAATTTTTGATAAGTTTTGTTAAGTAATGTTGATAAATTTTGTTTGAAGTTTTGACAAGTAATGTTAGAATGTTAGTGCTGGTGTTGTTTAATCCTTCTTTTTTGTGTGTTCGTGTTTGATAAATGTTAGTGTTGGATAAAAATTAATTCTGAAGTTATTGAGCTATTAATATGATAAATGTTGGTGATGTTGTTTGCAAGCCTCTGATTGACTGGTTGAACCAAAATAATTTGGTGAAAGCGTCTAATTTTAGGGGAGACTCTGCCAAAATTTGTTTAAAAAAATATTTAATAAGCCTTGTGTTCAATAGGGTTGTGATTGATGGATGCCGGGGTTCCAAGTCATCGCTTGTGGATGTATGATAGGTTTTACGGTGAGAGGGGGGAATAAAGCCTGAGTTTTTTGATGGAGTTATGCTTTTTGTCGCATACGTGTTAAATTTGGAAGAATCTAGGGCGACCGGATTTTCTAGGTGTCCATGCTGTAAGTGTCGTCTTTTTAATTAGGTTGGTTCCGCGGATATGACCCTTCACTTGTACTGTAACGGGTTCAATCCTGGCTATTAGATTTGAACTTCACACGGGGAAGTCGATGTACACAATATCAAACGCTTTGAAACTAGGGTCCAACGACGGGTTGAAAGGCAATCAAGAAGGGCTAATAACCTAAATAGAGATGTTGCATTTCAAGAGGTTAACTCGGAAGATAATGAAGAGCCGTATAATGAAATGATAACAGACGTGTTCGGGAATAGGTCCAAAACTGATGCAAAGCCTCCACTCTCAGGGAGAGACGCTCTGCAGCAACAGATAGATGAGGTCCGTAGTCTGAAAGAGACCCTAGCTGAGAGAGATGTGCGGGCAGATGAGCAGAAACGATGCTTGGAGGAGATGCAACGCCAGATGGCTGCCTACTACAACCCCCTACGCGTTATGAGCAGCCATACTGCGGTGGGTGGTTCAGGCGGCTCTTCCACTGGACCACCACCATTGCCACCTCGTCCACCACCACCACCACCTGCCCAGCCTGACCACGGTCCAGCGGATGATGATGATGACCACAAGGACGCATAGCTAGCTTAGATTTTGTTTTCCGTTGTTTGATTGTATTCACTTCGGACATGTTTTCTTGTATTTGTTATCTGATTGTATTTTTAGGTCGTCGGATTTTTTCATAATCATTTTGGATTTCTGGTTGTTATTTGAGTGTTATATTTAAATTATGCACCAGGGAGTTAAATAATTTAAAAAGAAAATTTTTAAAAATTTTAGGAGGTTTCCGTCGGATCCTAAACCCTGAACGACCAAGGGATTTCCGTTGGATTTTTCGTCGGACCCTAAACCCTAAACCTTCCATGATTTTCCGTCTGAGTTTCCGTCGAATAAATTTGTGTCGGATTATGATCCGACGGTAATTTCAATTCAATCAACTATGACGGGAAAGCATTTATCATCGGACAAAATCCGATGAAAATTACCGTCAGACAGTGAAAATCCGACGGAAACTTATTTCCATCGAGCCAGCTACCGTCGATTATGTGTCCGATGGAAAACTCGACGGAAACCTTTGAATCGTCGAATTATACGTAAAAATCCGACGAAAACCTACGAATTTCCTGTAGTGCTAGACTCTCCTATAGTATCTCCATTCGCTGCTATAACTGTGAAGAATGTACTCGGAGTCCAAGGCATCATAGCAGTATCATCCGATGGTAGCGCACTGTAAGAAGAGAGCCCAAGGTAATCAAGATGATAACTGGTTCTGGTGGGGCAAAAGACCCAGTGTATGATATATCTGGTATACGTTACGCTAGTCGAGCCTCGCAATCTCTAAATAGATTTAGGTGAAAACTCTGAGTAACCAAAGTCACGGTGGATGCAACCTCTACGATATCTTGGTGCATCTATTTCGGTCGGGAACAACCGTCTACATGCAAGACCATAGTCTTGAGGGATCCGTGGAGATGACGTGGAGGGGCCAGCCTATGCCTGCTCAATGATAGGACGACGTACCTTAGAAGTGGCCGTAGATGTACGTAAATCTGTGGGTGAAGAGAATAGAGGAGGTCGACGAGATCCAGAACTGACGGATATCGGCAACATCTCGTCTGTGCGAAGGGTGAAAGAAATCGGGGGTGAGAACCTAGAGTTCCAGTCAATCCTAGGTGGGCTACAACTCTATCCTATGAGCTTACGTCACATAGGAATAATAGATCGGATAGCAGGAAAACAATAACAACAATCTTTATAACTCTATTCTAAGATTTAAACAAGTATGATAAAGCACACAAGCAAGCACACACAAACACAATCACAAGCAAATGCACAACCAATGTATGATGCATGTCTATTCCTATGCAGGCCATGAGCTCACGAGTCGGTTAACTACTTGCAACCCGGCATTACCTAGAGTAAGTCCAGATATGACTTCATACTGATCACGGGCGATTATAATAGTGATGTGGCTCAGCCACCAACAACTGAACAAGCAGGCCGGAACTACCCCTTGAGCAGGTATAAGTTACATGAGATCTCCGTCTCCTACAACAGAAACATTGTTCCTTCAACATAAGGGGAGCGACTCCAAATGTTCAAACAATACATACAATTTCGTTTCATTCCCATGTTTTTCATCGTGGTCATTTGACCACTCCAGTCCTCTTGACCGTTGACCGAGTAACAACCATGGCTGGCCTAACCAGACCATCAGTGATTTACGGTTGAGCCAATCGGCTCAACTAGACTGAACTCGGTTCAACTAAACCATTCCGATTTAGCCACCATATCTAGTCTAATCAAATCAATCCGCCTTCAAGGTACGAGCCCGATTCGGTTGAACCAGTCCCATACCCAATCCAACCAAACCAAATCGGTTACAACCATCACTCAAAGGTTTCTTCGCAACTTGGAGCTTTATTATAATTATGTATTCTCATCCTTGCATTATGAAGATTTATTTTAGGATAAAGTACTGTTTTGGTCCCTAATGTTTGGTTCGTTTTCTATTTTGGTCCCTAACGTTTAAAACATCCTATTTTGGTCCCAAAATGTTTCACTTTTAATAAATCAAGTCCCAATCACAGTGTTCATCCATGTTTAATTATTTACAATGCTTAGATCTCTAAAACATGTTTATGTCTCTTCCTCTTAGGGTCGTGGGTCGTTGCAGGCATATGTGGCACTAATGGCTCAATTTGCCGTTGAGAAACAACTAAATATAACTAAAAATTAATATTAAAAGAAAAAGAAAAAAACAATATAATGTAAATAAGGATTACACTATCTTTCATCTCTGTGTTCCCACCTTAGCAAGAAAGCCTTAAGAGGAAGAGACACAAACATATTTTAGAGATCTAAGCATTGTAAATAATTAAATAGGGACGAACATTGGGATTGAGATTTGATTGATTAAAATTGAAACGTTTTGGGATCAAAATAGGACGTTTTAAACGTTAAGGACTAAAATAAAAAACAACCCAAACATTAGGGACCAAAACATTAATTTACCATTTATTTGATTATAGATGTTGATGTACTCTACGTTCCTAAGTTTGTTTGAGTTTTGTTTCTAATATGCTAATGGGGAGTCACTAGATTGTTCTAAGTTATGTTGTAGTTGTTCTTTGTAACCTAGTCTTTCACTAAAGTCTTTTATTCTTAGTTATAATGTCTTTTAGCTTTATAACTTATCATTATATTTCTAAAATTTACGTTAGATTGTCTTATCACGAAGTTTAGTGTGTCTTAAGTTTTCTTTATGAAAGTCTTTTAGTAATAACGCCTTCATTATGATTAGTACAGTCATTTAATTCTTTTGATGTTGTTCTCACTTGTATTTACTTAGATATTCCACTAACTGTTTTATGTTTTATTATAGATATTTTTGGCTATGGTCCTTCTTCTTTATATGTTCATCTTCTCACTTTAAGACTTAATCTTCAACTTAAGTATTTTGAAATCTTAATTTTTAAGTTGAAAGATATTTTTTAAATCAATCTTGTTTTCTCAAACCATTTTCGGTCAAAGCAAGAAGATTAAACAAAAAGGATTTTATAACTTGATCTCAGTAGTTTCCAATACTTCTTTGAAAAAATGCATTTGTAAGTCACAAACTTTTATAAGAAACGTACAGTTGGTAAAACCGATTTTTGAAAGATATTTCTCCTAAAGAAAACTTAATTTATCTTTTTAACTTAAATCAATCCTTATCTTATTTACAATATCATTTATATCTTATGATGTCTTTTAGTATTTTATCTTGCGATTATGCCCAAGTGCTTCACCTTTACCCCGATTTCTTCATTAAGTTTCTATCTCACATTTTAGTTCATAACATTCTCAACATTCATGTATTCATCATCATGTAAGTATATCAGGCATACATACATCACTTCCATAACATCTCAAACATATATCAATAAAGAGATCACACAATTACTTCATCAAACAAGCAAACAATATCAACAAGATCACCCCAAATATTGCTTCTGTTGTCCAAATCCCTAAGCTCCAACCCTTAGAAATCTAGCCTTCTATTTCACGAATACTAAATTACAAAATCAACACCATGAACATGGATCATGGTTCAGCCGAAGTGCATGGAGGGAGGGGGAGGATCTTACCTTCTTCAAATTGTTATTCTAATGGAGATATGATAGGACAAGGATGATGATGATGATCACGGTTTGGTGGTGGTGGTGTTGCCGCGGAGATGACCTCCTCGGTGGCGATGGTTGGGGAAGCTTGAGTTCTTCCTTAATTCACCTAGCTTGGCCTCCACTAAACTAATGCCCTAAGGGTTATCTTACTTTAAAAATTTCAGAAATGGAGAGTAAGAGAAGGGAGGAGGAGCACCGCGGAGGTGAAGGGAAGAAATGACAATGAGTTGTGTAAAATAAGTGAGGTATGAGTGGGTATTTATAGAATTGGATTAGGGTTAAGGGTTTAGAGTTTTTGGCACAAAACTTGGGTTAAGGGGAGGCTTGGCCGTCGACCACCTTGGGAAGGGGAGGCTGCGCTCGCTTTATTGGTTGCCCAATGGGTGGAGGAGGAGCATCTATTAGGTGGTTGGAAAGTTGAAAAATAGGTGGGGAATGGTGGTGGGTGACCAGCAATGTGTACTAGAGTTTAGGGAGGGTATTTTTAAATTTTTCATTCTAAAAAGACGAGGGTGAAATAGTTATATCATATACTAAATGAATCTCCTAAACCTTACACTTGATTTTGCTTACTAATCGAAATCAAACTGTCACTAAAAGCGGATTAAAATTCTAATTACTTATGAAACAAGTAAACATCCTTACTTAAGACTTTAACCACGAAATCAAATTCTTCTAGGGACAATCATCAAAACAAGAAGTTAATTCGTCATGAATATCTCGAAAATAAGAAATTGTCGTAAACAATCGTCGCTAAAAAGGCAGGTCTCACAATTGGCCTCTCTTATGGCCAACTAGGACACATTATGGCCACATAAATAGTCTTCGTTTTTTTTTTCAGTTGAACCAAACTAACAGAGAAGTTTAGGGTGCGTTTGATTTGCGTTTTCATTTTCAGTGTTTTTTTATTTCTAGATTTTGTGAAGGAAAAAGTGAAAACAGTGAAAACAATAAAATCCTGCTGTTTTCACTTTTTTCTTCACAAAATCCAAAAAACAGAAAACACTGAAAATGAAAACAGAAAATGAAAATACAAACCAAACGCACCCTTAATTGTATCGTTTTCTTAGAAGATGAGGGGTTGTTAAGTATTTCATAAATATTACGGGCGTAATTGTATAATTTTAAAATGTTTAATTACTTTGCTAGTCCCTATAGTTTCACCAAATTTTTAATTAGGTCCTTATACTTTTTTTTCCTTTCAATTGAATTCCTATACCATTTTCAAATTTGTAGTTAGGTCCCTTTAATAATAAGTGTGAAAGAAAATATTTATAAAATGTGAATTTTCTATAATTCTCATATCTTGTATTTTACGTAAATCTTATATTCACCTAGATATATTTGTTATTTACCTTTTTTATTAATATTTTCGTTGAAAATATTTTCAATTTGCATGAATCAAAGTCACATATTTTAAGTTTTATCTCCTAAATTATTTTATAATTACTATATTATATATTCTTATCAAAGTTGCTCTAACATCTGCAAAAACCATTCTCATTCGCTCAAATTTTATTGTTCAACTTAATTGAATTTGTTTTAATACACAAGAAAAAAAAAAAGAATTTGCTTTGATAAAAAATTTTGTACACGTAAAATTTCTTGATTTTAATTAAAATAGAGAAGTGAGTTCACTGGAAGGCAGTAGTTGCAACTTTTTGTTCCTATAGAAGCCAACTCAGCGCAACGTGCGTTCCATCTTGTCTCAAACCCTGAAGCAGATAGAGAACCCTTCAGGGCCGCTACTAATCCCATCTTCTGCTAATAAACAAGTACATACATTATTCATGGTTTCTTTTGCGCTCAGTTTCTCTCCCAACCTCCTTTTCTGCAGAGCATCTCATGGCCATGGCACTTTGCAGGTCAAGTCTTGTTCTCAGTTGCACATCAAGAAACGCTGCTTGAGATGTCACACTCTCTACTCAGACCATGACAATTCCCCAATTTCTTGCTCTTTCCATGCCCACATCAATGGTATGTAAGCCCATACTTGGTTCTTCATATAATCATATTGGTCGCCTACTAAAATAGCTATCGAAATCCAATTCTTGTTATTATGTTATTTGGGTTTTGCTATTTGCACACCAAAATTTAATCACAAAATCAGTGACTTAAATATCAGATTTTCGTTTATGATTGTCATTCAAGTTGACCCTTTTATAGATTTTCGTGGCTGGTTAATTGTTTATGTTGGACTCTCATATAACAACATCGTGATCTATTAGCGCCATCGTAATACCAAAATGCGAAGAAAGTTAAAATCTATCTCATGCAACATATTAAAAGATAGATTTTAACTTCTTTCGCTCTCAAATGACCATTTTGATATTGTGTTGATGCAAATAGATCACGACGTTATTTTATTAGAGTCCAGGACAATTAACGGTCACATCAACGTCTTTTTGACGAACAACCTTAAAAGAACCAATATGAGTCATAACCATAAAAGTGGGGACCACTTTGATGCTATTTGAATTTCGGAGGCCAATTCGATCGTAACCCCAAATTAGAGGGGCTAATTTAATATTTAACTCCAAAATCAGCTAACCATTCCATCTTTTAGAAATTTTTATCACGTTTGATATGTAATAAAAATATAGTTTTATACTTTTCTATGTTGTAAATGGGGTGTACGGAGGTGTATAATGATATATATAGTATCAACGATAATAAAATATTATGTTAGATATAGGTATATTCGTTTAAAACTTGTGCTTAAGAAGGGGTATATTGTGTTATATTCAAGTTATATTTAAGGTTTACATAATTTAAGTATGGTAGGAAAAAAATACAAAGGACCAAATAAAAATTTGGATAAAGTTATAGAGATTTTCAAAGTAATTTAATCTTGGTAAAATTATAAGTGACTATTTTAATTAGTTCTAGTGAAATCTCAGTGACTATTTTAGTATACGGCCATCTATTTATTTAAATTGAAACGTAAAATTGAAGGGGTTGTAATGTAATATACATGCAGGGGAGAAGGGTCTGTTTTCATTGGCTCCACCACACCAAGGAATAGATGGGGAATGGAGTGATAAATCTGGAGTTATAGTTTACAAATGGAATGACAAGAGCAACAGACCTAACACTGGCCGCACAAATTGGAAGAGAAGATGGAGCTGTTGTGCTGAGTATGATGAGAATGCACCTCCTTGTAGAAAAGGCTGCCATGTTTCCTATGATGATGGTGAAACTCTCTATTAGCTAACTAACACTCTATCTGTATGTATATACATCTCCTTTTTCATCTATTCTTCTAGAATCTTCTTTTATACACACTTATATATATAAATCTATTCACATAGGAGTTCTGTTATTTAGTTACCAAGTTTAGTAGTCTTTGTCATAATAGTATAGGAAACAAGTCACGTGGAATATCAAACTTCTGGATTTACAACGGTTGATTGAAGTTATAAACCTTTATATATTAGAATCAATGGTTATAAATCCTGGAGTTTGGTACTCCAGAATGTACTTGACTTACTTCCAATAGTATGTAAGCCTTGTAATCAATAATTTCACATTATCAGTTGTTTCAGTTTTCATCTTTTCTTTCTTTCAATTGCAATGTATTTCTCTCTGTTTTCTTCTTCTCTGCGCACGCAAAGAAGTTGAAATCAAGATTATCAAATTGTGGCTACTAGTAAGAAGGAGTTTGAACATGCGCCAAAGATCAAATTGAAATTGTTCACTTTTCAAACATATCACAATTTGCATATTTTGCCAACTTGGTTACGTTAGTTGCCTGTATAGATATGTGTGGAATTTGAGTTGACTTAAAATTAGTGTTTTTAGACTGAAAAATTGTAAGGTCTCATTTTCAGTTTCTTCACATTAGTTTTGTACCAAGTCTATTTGGTTGTTAGAGAATATTTATATTAATCTTTTGTATCTTCTCTTTTGTACGGGTGAAAAACATCTTGTTCTTGTTTAGTTCTGTTGAGAATTGAGAGTATTAAAGTATTTTGGGGCGTATTTGGGACTTTATTTAGTTTGAGTGGTTTGGTCATAACTTTGATATCTTATTAGTTTTTGGTTTAGAGGGAGTTATCATAGTTCTTTCATATTTTTCATATTTTACAGTGAAATATTTGTTTGTTGTAATTGTTCGTGGATCTAGGCATTAAGTCTAACCACGTTAATCCTTTTGTGTCAATTTTTATTATTCCTCTAACGCTTTTGCATTGCAATTACTATCCAACATCCTAACAAGTAACAACGCATTGGCATCAGTTGTCGCAATTGTTTTTAACTAATTGGTTGTTTATTACTTGTTTCATGGCTAATTACTTTGGAAAATTATGTCATCCATGCAACTAAAACTAAGCTTTGTCTAAATCATACAAAGCTTTGAGAAGATTTGGATCATCATGTATACACTTGATGTTGAATCCAAAAAGTCTTGTTAACTATTAAATACATTGATGTAGTGATTGGAAATGTATTTTTTTATTGCAATTTGTTTATTAGATTTTAGAAGATTTCTACATTCTCCCTAATTGAATCGAGACCCTTGAACCATAAAAAAAAAACAATTGCTATAATTTATTGTTTCAGCAATTTAGCAAACTCAAATTACATACCCAGCTGAAATGCATTGTTCAGGTCATTCTTGTCCACAATTAAGAAGCTGAATGTTTTCAATCTACATATTTGCAAAATCTTTTGGACTAAAAAGAGTTCAAATTACATAAACCATCATTAACATAACATATCTTGGTGTTTTTTTTCCCTATTATTAGCCTTAATACAACATCAGAAAACTAAGCTTGCGAATTTCAATGGCTTGTTTCTTTCATATCACTTCAACTTAAACAACATTACAAGCTGATAGCTAGCTTGAAATTATTTAACTAATAATGAGTTATATTATTGGAAAATTGTCCGGTATGTCGCGAAAACGGCTAAAAGCAGTTGAATACCGGTATGCTGCCGCAGTTTTCGCGGCATACCGGATAATCTTCCTAAGTTCCTATATTATTTGTTCATATAATATATGGTTTACAATTTACTTATATTATCTAACAAGTGTCACAACTCACAAGTAACCCTTGTTTTTGCAGCATTGAATTGCGTCATCGACCATTTCTTCGACTCCATATTTGTACACGAATCCAGCATCGATGAGCTTCTTCGATGATAAATTTGGGAACTTGTTGCCTTCAATTTGTTTGAACCAGCTACAAAAAAGAAATAGCCGCAAGTCACAGTTTGATTCCACGAAACATAAAAAAAATGCGACAGTGACGCAGATTAAATAGAGCTTACTCTAGAGGTGGTACTCGGCTGCGAAACTCAGGGTATTTGGCAGAAACAATCTGAGATATGCTTTCAGCAGTGACCAAACAACGTGAGCAATTGTACCTCCCCGTTGGATTTGGATGTTCAAGCAAGAATATATGTGCTCTTGCCAAGTCATCCACATGCACCATAGGTGTCTCAAGGATGAAATCAAATGGAGGTTTTACATCACCTAACGAAATTTCCTATTATTACTAAAAGCATAATGTAATAAAGTTGATCAAACTCTTCTAAAGGGAGAAAGTTGGTCAAGGAAGAATAAAAATGCGTTCAGTTTGTCTTTTCATTTTCTATTTTCATTCTGTTTTCTGGATTTTGTAAGGGAAAAAGAGAAAATAGTTAAAAAAATAAATTCCTATTATTTGCTGTTTTCTCATTCTTCTTCACAAAATTTAAAAAATTGAAAATATTGAAAACGAAAACAGAAAATAAAAACACAAACCAAAAGCACTCTCAAATGTTTATGTCACTTTTAAATTAAGATAATAAAAGTCACATACGATAGAAATTGCAAAATCAGTAGTCTAAAAAAATGACTTACCAAATGCCATAGACAATGAAGCACTAACAGAGCCAGGAAGCTTAGGACAAATGAAGGGTCCAAAAACAAAAGTTGGAACAATTGTCACAACCTCCAATCCATTCTCTTCTCCAAATTTCAGAACTGCCTTCTCTGTTAGTGTCTTCGAAATGGCATATGATGAACCGGGGGCCTTCGAGGCTCTGATAAAATCAACATCACTCCAAGCACTTTCGTCTAGCTCCTGGTTATTATGTTCTTCATCTTGGTTACTATAAGCAACAGCAGAGGCACTTGAAGTATAAACAACTCGCCTCACTGTCTTGGAACTTAGGCATGCTTTCAAGATTCCAAGTGCACCATCAATGGATCTTTGTGTTAATACTTCTTCTGACTCCTTCCCTTCAAAGTCATATGGGGTGGCAACATGGAAAACTCCAACGCAACCTTCAATGGCTGCGTTGAAACTCGATGGCTCGCTAAGATCTGCGCTGAGAATTCGAAGCCTCTCGGATGATCCGGGTAAGTTGGTGAGGAAACTAACATCTTTCTTGTGTTCTGCTTAATTTGAAATATCATTGTGAATCAAAGTTTCAAGTTGAACTAATAGTTACTCATTTATCTAATGAAAGAACTTACTCAAAAAAAAGGAAAGTATATTTTTTTGTTATTAAAGTTTGTGAAAAGTTTTAAAATTTTGATTAAGTTTTATTTTGTTTTAATTTTGTCCCAAAAATTTTAGATTTGTATCAAATAAATCCTTAATTGTTAAATTTTAAGAATTTCATGATCAATTTAACAATAACGACAAAACTTAGTAAGGTATTGTCTACAATATCAAAAATCAATTATCCAATATTTACATACACCAGAAACTTACATTAGCAGCTTCTCAAAAAATCATATATCAAAATCAAATTCTAAACTTTCGACATGATTTTAAAAGAAATCAGAGAATTAACCATTTAGTAATGTCAACAAGAATGGATTAAGTGAGTTGGAGGAACTATGAATCAATGGTCTAAAATCTTAGGTATTGATCTTCCTTTTTCCAGACATGAAAAGTTAAGATGCCATAAAAGTAGTTCAAAAAGTTTCTTCTATTATTAGTATTTTTTGTGCTAAGATAAGCAGTGATATTATTTTAAATAACTAACTAACTAATATTTTAATCTTTCAATAACTAATTTCAGTATTTTAATTATTTGAGTAGCACATACATGAGAATAAAATATCTAGTAAGCTAAATTCCTCACTGTTCAAGAAATGAAAAAAAAAAAAAACAGGAATCAGAAAAACTTAATGTTGAGAGTGAAGCAATAACATTATTGTTAGAAAATTGAAACAACTAAGAAAAATAGATGGGTTGTTTCTACATACCTGGGGTGGTTCTGACAGTTGTATTAACAGAGTAACCATCTTCAAGGAGCTTCTTGATTATCCATGAACCAATAAAACCTGTTCCTCCAGTAACACACACTCTTCCTTTGCTTTCTTCCATTTTTTATTTCTTCACCCCTTCTCTCTACCTCTGCTCTTGAAAACAGATAGTCAGAAACTATTTAAAAGAGAAAAAGGAAATATTTTTAAAATCTAAACCAGCTTTAGTAACTGTAATTATTCTCTTTGTAATCATTGTCCACTCTCCACTCCATTTACACGTGTTTGGATAATAAAGGGGAATAGTTTGTATCTAAAGTTAAGCACTTTCCTCATGCTAATTTCTAAACTTATTGTGGTCGTGGACCACAAAAATGACATTAGAATTAGATCAGTTTGTGTTTCTCAATAGCTGTTGAGCATTCATTATTGATTTTGGAGAAAGTTGTGATAGTTTTCTAGTCGTACGTTACTATCTTAAATTTTATTTTCATTTATAAATTATTATTGAATTAATGACATAATATTAGAAGTTATAAATATATAATTATGAATATTATTTATATATAATCATAAATGTTAAGTTGAATATAATAACTTTATATTATAATTACCTATCATTACTTTTCTTCTTTTAAAATATTCAACTTGTCAATAAAATCGTGGATAGGAATTGTGACAGAAGTAATAAAGTTACCGATTAAAATGTTAAAAAAGTTAAACTTTTTATTTCGGTGTCTAATTTAAAAAGTGAAACGGAAGTTAAATAAAATATTTATAAAATGGAGAGGTATATGGGCCAATAAATTTTAGAGAACAAATCACCAAATGAGTTATCCAACTTCCGATCCCTCCTTCCCGTACCTCCCCTCCGATCCACCATCTCCACCATACCACCATGTATTCCTCCTCATCACTGTCACTAGAACGCACGCCAAGAAGATGTCGATGTCAACCTTTCTCTTTCCCTAATTCCTTGGCCGGTGGCTGAGTAGCTGAGTTGAACAGATCAATTCAATTTTACGATCTATGGGTGAACTAGAAAGTGCATGCATTGCTTTTTTTAGGAGAGTTCACTAACTACTAAAATAATTAAAGTATTTGCAGTATAATAATTAATTTTTGGAGAAAATTACTGTTAAGAGATTTAATTATTAAAAATATTAATTATATTTAAAATTATTATGAAGAATTAGTTTATATAATATTTAAAGAAAAGGACCAAATCTTTTGCATAAATAAACAAATATATCTTTAAATTTTTTATTTATTCTTTTTTATAAACTTAATTTTTTTACTCAAATTTTTTATATACTTTTTATCTTTTATAATAATTTTGTTACTATAATTTCTAATTCTTCATCAGTAAGTTTGCTTATTATTAATTTATTATTTTTCATTGTTGTGATAAGATGTTTAATCGATATGATTTATTAATCTTTTATCTGAAAATAAGGATTTAGAGTTTCACGTTCAATTTAATTCCACGTTCAAAATTTTCAAATCATATCGCTCGTATATAATTTGGTAGCGGAACATATATAATCTTTGGCATAGATAATTACTGGGAAAACATTATATACTTTATACATTTCATATAAACGTCATTTACTTATATATGTTTATATGTATACGTTGTTCTCTTGTTTATATGTTTTTTTTTAAATTTTATTGCTCTACGTATTAGAGTTTTTATGGATGCATACTGAGTGATAATAATTTGCATCCAATAATAAAGGTTTGCGACTATGTGAAATTGAGCTTTGCATTGTGTATGTATTATTAATCATTTGTGGAAGAAGGTTAATATGCTTACTCAAGGAAAATTGGAGATTACAGTAACAAATTATTATAAAAGATGAAAATGCATCCATAAGATTTTAAATATAATAGATAATTAAAAAAATTAAGTTACAAAAAGGAAATAAATAAAAAAATTTAAAAATATATTTGTTTCTTTATATAAAAAGATTTGATTATTCTCTCTAAATATTATATAAAGTAATCATTCATATTAATTTTAAGTATAACAAATTCTTTTTAATAATAAATCTTCCTAACGGTCCTTCACACTAATTTTTTCTAATTTTTTTTGTAATAGATGGTAATCAAATTATTTCACAAAAATTTATTTAAACTTTTTTATCAACACTACAAATAAGCCACCTTTTATTAAAAAAATTACCTGTATTTGATATAAATATGAACCTACTTTTATTTAACCCTAATTTTATTATATTGTTTATAAATTTAGACCATTGTGAATATAAAATCATTAAATATTTCTATATAAATAAATGATGATTGGTAACTGATTTTTAGCATAAATCATGATTAATATTTTTTCCATTTCCCAAGTTACTTATCTCTAAGTTGTCAGTCAACTATTAGAGTAAAATATATAATTTACTTTAAATAAAATAAATTATTATACATACTAGTTTTTTATTATATTTTTTAAAATTAATTTATTATCATATAATGATAATGTAAACCTTTTTTAACAATAATGTAAATTTCTTTTACAATATGATCTAATGAAATTAATCATTTATCTGCTTTACGTAATTTTTTTTAAAAAAAATTGAATTACATGTGAATTTGTAATTAATTAGTATTGAGAAGTAGTTTTTTTTGCAAGTGATAGGCATAACAATTATATCGAATAGTTTTATGAAATATTTTTAAAACATTATAACAATTTATTGTTTTTATGATTTTAATTCTTTTTATTTATAAACAGCTTATTTCTATATTATCATATACTTATACCCTAAATATTTATGAAAAATTTTTATGGGAACAGTAGAATCAGGTGTCTATTAAGGTGCATGCTATGATGAAGAGATAAATTGATAAATATTCACTTTTATAGAGAAATGAATTTTATTTAAAAATATATCACTTTATTTTAAAAGAATTTTAAAAAATAAACTTACACACATCCTTTCACTCAATTCACCCAAACATTTTTTCATGTTAGAATTTACTGTCTACTAAATGGCATTTTGTGGTTTGGCGACTACAAGGTTATTTGGCTATGAAAGTGTGGAACATTGCTTTTGGTCATGCTCTATATTGATAGAGCCCGGCAGCACAAGTGATACAATTAACCAACACCCTATGGCAGCAGCAATTATAGGCAAATAAGTTAACCAAATCAACTACAAGCAGACACAAGGATTTTTAGTGTGGAAAATCTCCTCAATGTGAGAAGTAAAAATCACGGGTCGTCCAGACTAATGAATAACTCCATCATAATCAAATATGAGTTACAAGAGAGTCAAAAAATATAGCACAGCTTGTGCATACAACCAGTCAAAGCACTAAGCAACAAAAGTTACAAAATGAGAATGAAGAAGATGCAAAATATCCAAAACATGGGCTGTTGTCCGAGCTCAATTTCTCCTTCCACAGAGCTCTAATCAAAATCTCCATCGTTCAAAATGAAGAACCAGATGAGTAGGATATGCAGTCTAAATTTCAAGCCGATCCAACAGTGAATGATTGAGAAAACGCAGATTGAAGTTGCTGTTATCACAAAAATCCGAAAATGAACTCTCTCTTCTTTCTTCTCTTAAGTGGGTGCCCTCTCTCACAAAAAACCTCACAAAACTGATGTGTGGCAAGTGAGTGGTGTATGTGAGACACTCTAAAATGAGTTGGGTTTGGGCCTCACTAGGAGAGAATCCAACCCAAAAAATCTTCCCCTTTTCGATTAGGTGGAGCTCATTGTCATCTCGGCGATCAAACAACACTTCTCAATAAGCTTTCCTCTTGACAATATTTTTGTTATCATATCAACACCATTATCATTAGTATGAACTTTCTCAAATTCCAACAACTTGGAATTCATCACATCTCATATCATAACATCAATGTGCTTAGACCTTGCATGAAAAGTGGAATTCTTAGTAAGGTGAATCGTACTTTGACTGTCACAAAACAATACACAATGGTCTTGCTTGAAACCAAGTTCTATAGAGAACTTTTTCATCCACAACAACTCTTTACATGCTTCAGTTGCTGCAGTAAACTATGCGATTGTGGTAGAAAGTGCAAGGCACTTCTGTAGCCTTGACTACCATGAAATAGCTCCTCCTGCAAACTTGACCAAATAACTCGAAGTAGATTTTCGAGAATCAACATCTGCTACCATGTTTGCATCAGTAAAGCTAACTAGAAAATGTTTCTCACCACCGAAATTCAAACTCAAGTTATTTGTACCTTTGAGATATCTTAAAATCCATTTAACAGCATTCCAATGTTCTTTACCTAGATATTTGAGAGAAAATGACTCACAATACCAACCGCATGAGCAATGTCTGGTCTAGTGCCACCATAGCATACATCAAGCTTCCAACAGCTGAAGCATAAGAAATTCCATCCATGTCTTGTTTCTCTTTGTCAGTGGTTGGACACTGTTTCGCACTCAACTTAAAATGAGAAGCAAGAGGACTAGCAACACATTTGGCATCATTCATGCCAAACCTTTAAAGCACCTTCTTTATGTATCTCTCTAGTAACAAATAAAGTTTTCTGAAATTTCTATAATAAGCAATTAACATGCCCAAAATCTGCTTGGCATGACCCAAGTCCTTCATAGCAAAGAACTTGCTCAACTGTTTCTTCAACTCATTAATCATGAAAATATTCCGACCAACAATCAACATATCATTCACATAAAGCAAAAGAATGATAAAATCATAATCAGAAAACTTTTTTATAAATACACAATGATCTGAAGTAGTCTTGTGGTAACCATGTTCCCCCATTGATAAAGAAAAGACGCGACACAGAAACAATGAAAAGATAAAGGATAATGAGTTTTCATACTAGACCTCTAAGAATCATGTTCTTAGCAACCTAGGTCACAGGAAGGGTTTTACCTACTAGACCTTCAAAGAACCTGTCCTTGACAACCTAGATCAAAGGGATGGAACTGAAAGAACTAACACTAAGAATTACCTTAGGTTGGATCCTTCAATTTCTTAATGCAACAAGTAAAGCAAATCACTCACCTCACTTGAATACACACATAAATTCTTGCTCCATGAGCATAGAAAAGAAAATTTCTCTAATACTTCATTCCAAAAAATGACTTACAAAAATGTTTAAATAGACTCATAAAGATAAGATATTAAAATTTAAATTTAAACTAATCCTAATTTAATCCTAACTAATTTAAATCATATTTGATCTTATTAGATTAGATCATATTTGATTTAAATCTTAACTCCTAAGATAAGATAATTAATTTAAATCAGATTTGATCTTAGGAGATTAGATCAGATTTGATTTAAATTTAAACTTCCTAATATACTACTAAACAAAATTAAATTCAAATTTAAACTTAAAATACTCCAACAAAGAAGTTTCTTCCACTTGCTTACTTCATCTTCAAGTAATTTCAGAATCGGAACTAAATCCAATCAACTTAGCGCTCTTCTTATGATTTCTTGCACTCCAAGTAACTTCATAGAAGCCATGTTTCTTGTGCCCCAAGTCAATGCATTTTCTCTTGAGACGAACCATTAGTCTTCTTGATATCCAAAATATGCATAGTGTAATTCTTCTAGTATTCTGATCCTTGAACATGACAAGATTACCATTCTGCCCTTATCTCTAACATGACGAAAATGTTCAAACTTCTTGTACCATTGCCTTGGAGCTTGCTTCAACCCATAAAGACTCTTCTTAAGCTTCGACACAAAGTCTTCCTTTCTTTTAACAACAAAACCCTCAGGTTGCTCCATGTAGATTTTCTTGTATAAGTCACCATGAAGAAAAGTTGTCTTCATATCCATTTGCTCAATCTCCAAAATCAAAAGAAACTGCTAAACCAAGCATAACACGAATGGATGACATCTTCATAAAACACATTGCCAATAAAAATACATTGCCTAGTCTTAACATCAAGTTTAGACCTCTCATCTTTAGGAATATGAACAAAAGCTTTACAACCAAAGACTCTTAAATGATCATAAGAAACATCTTTACCAGACTACATCTTCTCTAGTACTTCATACTCCAAAGGAACACATGGTGTCTGGTTCAAAACATGAACAACGATGCTCAAAACTTCACCCAAAAGGATTTCGGCAATCCAGATTGTGACAACAACCACCTAACCATTTCAACCAGTGTCTTGTTCATCCTTTCAGCCAAGTCATTCAATTGAGGAGTCTTCTGTTGTCGTATACCATGCTCTTTGCAATAAGCATCAAACAGACCTAAGTACTCACCACCATTGTCAGTACGAGTGGTTTTCAACTTCTTCCCAGTTTCTCTTTCAACCGAAGCTTGAAATTGCTTAAACACACCCAACACTTGATCTTTGGTATTCAACGTGTAAACCCACAACTTCCTAGAATGATCACCAATAAAGGTTACAAAATAGATAGACCCACCGAATGTTCTCGTCTTCATTGGACAGCAAACATCATAATGCACCAAGTTAAGTATCTCCGGCTTCCTTGAAGGTGGATGACTCTTGAAAAAAATCATGTTCTATTTCCTAGCAAAGCAGTGATTGTACTTTCGCAAAGCAACCTTACAATCGGATAACAAATTCTTCTTGGATAAGACATTTATGTCTTTCTCACTCATGTGACATAACCTCTTGTGCCATAAATCAGTTCCATCAACAGACTCAGCAACATTAACAACATTTTTCACAATTTTTGCTTGAATTAAATAAAGAGTAGAGTGATGTGTACATCTATCAACAACCATGGAACCCTTGGTGAGCTTCTAACTTACCAACGAAAAGTAAGTTCAACCGAATATCCGAAACATGCTTCACATGCTTCAAAATCAACCTGGAACCGTTGGAGGTTTATAGACAAACCTGTCCAACACCAGTACATTTTGCAATACCTTCATGAGTCATTTTCACATCACCAAAATCACCAGGAGTATAAGAAATAAACAAATCCCTCCTAGATGTAACGTGAATAGAAGCACCACTATCAATCACCCAACTAGTGCTATTATTAACAAGGTTAACAGCTCAAACTCTTCAACAAGAAGAAAATTATCACGAGTTACATTTACTTTGTCTTCATCGCCATCATCATCTTTGTTTGTGTTCTTGCCTTTATTTGCATTTTTTTTTCTCTTTCTTCAACTGTCAACTAAACTTCTTCATGTGCTCCTTTTGATCATAATGATGACTCTCAAGATTCTTAAACTCTCCACGAGACTTGCTTCTACTTTGATCTCTACCTGCTTTAGGACCTTGCGACTTTTATTCCTCCCCTAGATTTAGAAACCAAAATATCCGAAGATGTAGACGATGCACCATGTGACTTTCTTCTCATTTTTTCATTCAAAACACTGCTCTTGGCAAGATCCATAGAGATAACACCACCAGGAGCATAATTAAACAATGAAATTCTGAGAACTTCCCAAGAATTTGGTAAGGAGCCAAGAAGTAACAACCATTGAACCTCTTCATCAAACTTGATACCCATGGAAAACAATTGATTTATAATTTCTTGGAAAGTATTCAAGTGATCTGTCATCAAAGTCCCATCAGTATACTTCAAAGTCAACAACTGCTTGATCAAAAACATCTTGTTATTCCCAGTTTTCCAAGCATACAACTGTTCAAACTTAATCTAAAGGGTTCGAGCATGTGTCTCCCCAATAATATGGTTCAACACATTATCGTCAACCCACTACCTAAAATACCCACAAACTTGTGTATGCAACAAAGTCCAATCTTCATCAGATTTATCATTAAGCATCTTTGTAGAAAAACTGGTTGATGAAAATTCTTAACATAAAGCAAATCTTCCATTTTAGACTTCCACAAATCATAATTGGGACCATTAAGAGTGATCATCCGAGTAGTATTAGTGTTAAAGTTGGAATCCATTGTTCACAAAATCACAAGCCCAGAGAAATTACCAAAGAGTTCTGATGCCAGTATGATAGAGCCCGACAGCGGAAGCGGCACAATTAACCAACACAATAATAATAACAAACTAACACTAACACCCTATGGTAGCAACAATCACAGGCAAATAAATTAACTAAATCAACTACAAGCACACACAATGATTTTTAGCGTGGAAAACCTTCTCAATATGAGAAGTAAAAACCAAGGTCGTCCAGACTAATGAAATAGCTCAACTATAACCAAATATGAGGTACAAGAGAGTCACAACATATAGCACAACTCGTGCATACAACCAGTCAAAGCACCAAGTAACAAAAGTTACAAAATGAGAATGAGGAAGATGCAAAATACCCAAAACAGGGGCTGCTGTCCGAGTTCAATTTCTCCTTCCATAGAGCTTCAATCAAAATCTTCACCGTTCAAAATGAAGAATCAGATGAAGTGGATATGCAGTTCAAATTGCAAACTGATCCAAAACGCAGATTGAAGTTGCTACTCTCACAAAAATCCAAAAATGAACTCTCTTTTTTCTTCTCTCAAGGGGCAGCCCTCTCTCACAAAAAACCTCACAAAACTAATGTGTGGCAAGTGAGTGGTGTATGTGAGACACTCTAAGTTGAGTTGGGCTCGGGCAGGTGAGAACCCAACCCAACATATATATATGGGAGTGTAGCAAGCTTTGGTCTTGTGCCGAATAATGCTAGCGGTATTACAAATTTCAAGTCTTTGGGTTTGTTCTATGTGTATGCATAGTTTATATCTCTTTGGAGCAGACTTGTGGTGGATATGGCGACATAAGAACAATTCTATTTTTTGATCTGATGGTTCTTGGCCTACTAGCAAAATTATTGATCTTACTAACTATTTTGTTCATGATTTCTCTTCCTTTTCAGATAAGATGAACTGATCTCTTGTACCTTCTTTTTAGATTGATTGGCAACCTCCCCATAATTTCTCAAATTTAATTGTCATGCTAGTTTTGGGTGAATTGCAAAAAAGATAGTCATGGTGTTTGGATTCGGAATTACTCTTGAAATATGAATGAATCTGTTATTCTCAATGCTGAACTTTTTGCTATCTGGCGTGACTTGCTTCTTGCCCGGGACAATGGTTATTATGAAATTATTTATGAGACTGATGCATTCTTGTTGACTGCCCAGAATGAGGTTCATGTAGCAAGTGATTATGTGATGACTATTCTCTTGAAAACAAAACACAAGCTCTCTTCGAACTGGTATGCTCATGTGATTCTCATCCAGAGAATCGCTAAGATGGCTGCTGATCTTACGGCAAAGAGTGCTCCCTCACTAGTTAGGTGCTCCTAATTGTGAGTTCTTTTCGGAAAAAAAAATATATAATTCTATTAAATTTATAGAAATATGTACATTGTAGATGCCATTTTTTCCCTCTATTATAAAAATTTCACTATTCAACCTTTTTTTTTTCTCTCAAAGTCTAAAGGCATAATGCATCATAGCATTTTTCTTATTCATGGGATAGTAGTTTAATACCTCATACCCATGCATGAATAATGTGTATGTATTAACTCAAAATTGCTCAATCACTGCAACGTCTAACTCTTATAATAAACCTTTTTTATATACTAATAATATTTTCTTAGCAATGGTGGTCTTTTTTCCAATTAGCCTTAATACACCATCAGAAGACTAAGCTTGCAAATTTCAATGGCTAGATTCTTTCATATCACTTCAACTTAAAGACCACTACAAGCTGATAGCTAGCTTGAAATTATTTAACTAATAATAACGAGTTATATTATTTATTCATATAATATACGCCGGTTTACACTTTACTTATATTATCTCACAAGTAACCCTTGTTTTTGCAGCATTGAATTGCGTCATCGACCATTTCTTCGAGTCCATATTTGTACACGAATCCAGCGTCGATGAGCTTCTTCGATGATAAGTTTCCGAGCTTAGTGCCTTCGGTTTGTTTGAACCAGCTACAAAAAGAAATAGCCGCAAGTTAAAATTTGATTCGACGAAACATAAAAAACGCGACAGTGACGGATAAAGAGAACTTACTCTAGAGATGGTACTCGGTCGCGAAACTCAGGGTATTTGGCAGAAACAATCTGAGATATGCTTTCAGCAGTGACCAAACAACGTGAGCAATTGTACCTCCCTGTTGGATTTGGATGTTCAAGCAAAAATATATGTGCTCTTGCCAAGTCATCCACATGCACCATAGGTATCTCAAGGATGAGACCAAATGGAGGTTTTACATCACCTGAATAAATTTCCTTTTATTACTAAAAAGCATCATGTAATAAGGCGAATCAAACTCCTCTGAAGTGACAAGGTTGGTAAAGTAAGAAAAATAAATGTTTAATCACTATTAAATTAAGATAGTAAAACTCACTTACGATGGAAATTGCAAATTCAATAGTCTAAAAAAATGACTTACCGAATGCCATAAACAATGAAGCACTAACAGAGCCAGGAAGCTTAGGACAAATGAAGGGTCCAAAAACACACGTTGGAACAATTGTCACAACCTCCAATCCATTCTCTTCTCCAAATTTCAGCACTTCCTTCTCCGTTAGTGTCTTTGAAATGGCATACGATGAATCGGGGGGCTTCGAATCTCTGATAAAATCAGCATCACTCCAAACACTTTCATCCGGCGCTTGGTTATTATGATCTTCATCTTGGTTACTGTAAACAACAGCCGAGGCACTTGAAGTATAAACAACTCGCTTCACAGTCTTGGAACTTAGGCATGCTTTCAAGATTCCAAGTGCACCATCAATGGATCTTCGTGTTATTACTTCTTCTGATTCCTTGCCTTCCAAGTCAAATGGCGTGGCAACATGGAAAACTCCAATGCAACCTTCAATTGCTTCGTTGAAACTCGATGGCTCGCTGAGATCCGCGCTGAGAATTCGAAGCCTCTCGGATGATCCGGGTAAGTTGGTGAGGAAACGAGCATCTTCCTTGTGTTCTGCTTAATTTGGAATATCATTATAAATCTTAATTTCAAGTTTAACTAATAGTTAAACCTTTATCAAATGAAAGAATTTACTCCAAAAAAAAATAATAGATAAATATATTTTTTGTCCTTAAAATTTATTAAAAGTTTTAAAAATAATATTAAATTTTATTTCGTTTTCGATTTGTATCAAATATACCCTTAATAATTAAATTTTAAGAATTTCAGGATCAATTTAACAATAATCACAATAACTACAGAAGTTAATAAGATATTGTCTACAATATCAAAAATTAATTATCTAATATTTACATACACCAGGACCTTACATTAACAGTTTTTCACCAAATCATATATAAAAACCAAATTCTATAATTTTCACATTATTTTAAAAGAAAGCAGAGAATTAGCCATTTAGTAATGTTAACAAGAATGGATTAAGTGAGGTGGAGGAACTATGAATCAATGGTCTAAAATCTTAGGTATTGATCTTCCTTTTCCAGACATGAAAAGTTAAGATGCCATAAAAGTAGTTCAAAAAGTTTATTTTATTATTAGTATTTTTTGTGCTAAGATAAGCAGTGATATTATTTTAAATAACTAACTAACTAATATTATAATCTTTCAATAACTAATTTCAGTATTTTAATTATTTGAGTAGCACATACATGAGAATAAAATATCTAGTAAGCTAAATTCCTCACTGTTCAAGAAATGAAAAAAAAAAAAAAACAGGAATCAGAAAAACTTAATGTTGAGAGTGAAGCATTAACATTATTGTTAGAAAATTGAAACAACTAAGAAAATTAGATGGGTTGTTTCTACATACCTGGAGTGGTTCTGACAGTTGTATTAACAGAGTAACCATCTTCAAGGAGCTTCTTGATTATCCATGAACCAATAAAACCTGCTCCTCCTGTAACACACACTCTTCCTTTGCTTTCTTCCATTTTTTTTGTTTCCTTACACCTTCTCTCTAAACCAACTTTAATGACTGTAACTATTCTCTTTGTAATCATTGTCCACTCTCCACTCCATGTACAAGTGTTTGGATAATAAAGGGAAATAGTTTGTAACTTTGTATCAATCTTGTTGTGGACCACAGAAATGACATTAGAATTAGATCAGTTTTTCTTTCTCAATTGTTGTTAAGCTTTCATTTTCTTCTTTTATAACATTCAGGCTACCGGTAAAAATTAAACCATAAAAAATTAAGTGAATCTGACAAAGCAGACTCAAGAAGTAATGACATTTTCACACTTACAAGGCTACGAGAATTTATACTTTGGACAATATCAGATTTAATATACCCTATCACCCCCTGGACTAAGTCTAAAATTTGTTAGACGGCCGGATTGTGTGGTGTATGGGTAGCCCAATAATATTTTTTAAAATAAAATTAATTCTAATAAAAAATTAAATGGACTTAATTTATTTCAAAAGTTAGCTAAGAAAGTAAAAATTATCTCAAATTTATAACGACCATTATATTTTATACTTGCAGAATGTGAAACTTGATATAGACTGAAGTTAAATCAAATATGAGTAAATAGACAATGACGCGCATGGAAGATTTTATGGTGGACAAAAGTACACATGAAAAATTCGAATGGACAAAAGTACATCCCGAAGATAATAAATAATAGACAAAAACATATATACCGTGTGTATTTTTGTCTATTATTTATTATCTTTGAGGTGTACTTTTGTCCTTTCGAATCTGTCATGTGTATTTTTTTCCACCACAAAATCTTTCGTGTGCACTTTTGTCCATTTACTCAATCAAATATTTATAAAATATATAATTAAAAAATAATTTTTTATACTTTATTATTTTAAAAGTCTATAGTAGTAAAAAATCAAACTTGTTTGACTGATTTTTTTCCAGTAATACTACACATCCAAGCATTTATGTCAACCAAGTCCAACCAAGCAAAAAATAACCACTACCACATAAGGAAAGTGAAAACATGCGCTTTGCCTCCTTTTCCTTCTCCTTCTTCTTCTCCTGTTTCTGCTTCAGCGCTTTCTCCTCCTCCTTCTTGCTGTTGTCGTCGCTGCAACCGCCATCATTGTCGTTGTCGTCGCCGTCGTTGTCTTCTTCTTTCTCCTCCTCCATTGTTACATTGTTGCTGTTGTTAGTGTTGTTATTGTTGTTGTTGATGATGATGAAAAATTGAATTGGATATTCTAGAAAAACAAACGGATTTTGAAGAGAAGCAGAAATAGATTTTAAATAAAAACATAAACGAATTTTGGATTAAAGATGAATTAGATTTTCACGAAAACAGAAACCAATTTTCATGAAAAACATAAACGAATTTGCATGAAAACAGAAACGGATTTGATGATGAACCCACGCCTAGGCGGGGTCTTGTTTAGCTCCAGGGTGATGTTCACACTTAGGCATGACTTTGGGTCACGAAAACAGAAACAGATTTTGAATGAAAACAAAAACAGAAACGGATTTTGAATTAAAGTAGAAACATATTTTGAATTGAAACAAAAACAGATTTTCATATATAAAAACTGAATTGGATTTTCAACAACACTCACATTGATTCAAAATCAATATTGATTTACATTCATTCATATTCATACAATTACAATATCAAAACACACAAATCTTGCTGCTGCTACTCCTCACCTCCTCCTCCTCCTCCTCCTCCTCATCATCATTTCTCTTCATCTTCTTGCCACTGTCATCAGGGCCATTAGTTGTCATTGTCCTTGTCATCGTCGTCGTTGTTGTCACTATCGTCATTGTCGCTGCCATCGTCGTTATCTCTGTCGTTGTTGATGCCCAAAATCCTTACAGAATTTCAGACTTCCACCGGCAAGTGCACCAGATCGTATCAAGTAATAAAAATGTGAGTAGAGTATCGTTCCCACGGAGATTAACTAACTAATCAATAATGATCAATTAATTCTCTAATTAGACCAAATAAAATAATGAGAGATTAAGTGAATCTAAACTAATCCTAATTAAATCAAATCAAATCAAATCAAAACAAATAAAAATCAAATCTAATCAAATTTAATAATATCCTAATCATATCTAATCACTAAAAATCATGCAAAATCAATTAAAATCTAACAAAATCAATAATTATCAAAGTTGAACAGCAAACACACTAATTGAGAATAATCAATAATAATGAAGGACAAGCCAAGGAATAAGAGATGTTCACCCAAACACAATCCTAATTCAAATAATCAAGTTACTTCACATGCAAGCAATCATCAATTCACAAGAACCCTAATTAACTAAACCCTAATCTCTTAGTGATTTAGTTTCTCTAATCTTAATTAATTATTAATCTCTTAATTAATCAAATAAGAAAAAAGAGGTGAAGATCAAACCTAGTTCAATTATGTGAATTAATTAATTATCTCTAATCTAATTAACCCTAATTGAAATTCACACAATTAATTACATAAACAACCAATTTCTTATCTCTAAGTCACTGGAAATTTATAAGGTTCAATTCCTAAACACAAACAATTCAAATTCTTCTCAGAATCACAAATTGAAGGCATAAAACGTGATTACCTCTCAGCAAAGTCACGTTCAAGAAATTTGAAGAGTAAGAAATTGAACGTTGAATTGAGAATCTTGTATGGAAGAAACTTGAAATTGAATTAAAACTCTGTGCTTGGAATGGAAAGACCTCCCATCCTTGAGCTTTGAGGAGATTAGTTACTCATGACTGAAACTGACGACACACTGAAGAAGGGAAGAGAATTCATGGTGAAATCCTAATCTACTGAAGTAAACGTGAGAAAACAGAGAGGAGAAGAATGAAGACAGAGTCTGTGAAATTGAGGCAGAATAAAAGTGTCACACTAAACCTAATTCTCTCCTATTTATATTAATTACTAAACCCTAATTGTGAATTACAAATTACTGAACGAACAAAACTGTAGAACTTGGGCTTGGGCTTTGTCGAACCACGTTTGGACTTTGGGGATTCATGTTTGGAGTGTGGGCCATAAACGTGGCTTGTGAGCTTTGTAAACATGACTTTGGTGAGTGAAGGCTTGGCCACGTTTTGGGCTGCTTGGCCACGTTTAGCTTGGTGCTTGCTTCCTTGGCCTAATGTTGAGACACGTTTAGCTTGAGAGCTTGGGCTTGCTAAATGTGACTTTGCTTTCCCTTGGGTGAAGCACGTTTGGCCTTGTGAGCTTCCTTGTGAATCACGTTTAGGTTTGGTGAGGTGAGACACCAAATGTGGCTTTGTGTTGAGCTAGGGAAGCTTGGCCCCATCAATAGTGGGTCACGTTTGGGCTTGGCATGGGCCAAGCTCCAAACGTGGCCTTGCTGCTTGTTGGTGAAGCTTTGGGAGCCTTGGAGACTATGGGTATCGATACCAGGAACAAGGTATCGATACCTATTGCTTATAATTCCATAAATTCAAGCTTCAAATTACTGTTTCTTCTTCCTCAAGTCATCTTTTGCTCCTAACTTCTTTTCCTTGCTAATTCCTGCAGAAAATATCACAAAATACCCAAAATAATAATTGATGAAGAATTAAGCTTAATTATTTGAGTATTAAGTTAAATCTCTACTGAAAATACATGAAATTAGGGCCTAAAAATCATTAATGATGCACACGCATCAGTTATCGTAGTAGTCGTCGCTTGTCATCGTCGTCGTCGTCGTCATCGTTGCCACTGTCGTCATTGTCGCTGCCTCCGTTGTTGTCGTAGTCGTCGTAGCTTGTCATCGTCATCGTCGTTGCCATTGTCATCATTGTCGCTGTCATCGTCACTATTATCATCGTTATCCTCTTCTTCTTAACGTGCCGAAAAGAAAGGAAAAAAAACATGTAGTGATAAAAGAGGGAATAAAGCACGTGTATGGAAAAAGCTTGGTTGGACTTAGTTGACAAAATCACTTGGTTGTGTATAATTATTATTATTTTTTTAAAATTCTTCGTTGGACAAATTTTATACTAGACCAAACCAATTTAATGACTGATCCTCACTAGCTCAGTTAAACCGACCAATTCAATTCAATTCAATTTTAATGATCTATAGGTAAAATAGAAAGTGCAATGTTTTTTGCAAGAGTTAACAAACTACTAAAATAATTAAAGTATTTGCAGTATAATAATTAATTTTTTGGCAATAGATCGTAATCATTTCTTACAAAATATTTAAACTTTTTATGAACACTACTAAGTCATTTTCTTTTTAAAAAATTTAGCTGTATTTGATTATAAATATGAACCTACTTTTATTATGTTGTTTATGTTTATAAATTTTGACTATAATTGTGAATATAAAATTATTAAATATTTCAATATAAATAACTGATGATTTGTAACTAATTTTTAGCGTGAATCATGATTAATATTTTTCAATTTAAATACTCTATTAATTCTTATAATTTAATTAATCTGTTAGTAATTAAAGTGCAATGTCTTTAATTGTTCAAGTTGGACCCAATTTATATAGACCCAACTTATATGTATTCATTTTTTTTCTATTCAAGAAAATGAAATTCAACTGATTTTGATAAAAAAAAATGCAATGCCTTACTTAGCTCTAAGTTGTCAATTAACTATTAGAGTAAAATATATAATGTATTTTAAATAAAATAAATTATTATACTAGTTTTGTATATTATATTTTTAAATTAATTTATTATCATATAATGAATTAATGATATTCTAAAGCTTTTTCTTTTACAATATTATCTAATTAAATTAATCATTTATCTGCTTTACGTAATTAAAAAAAATTGAATTACGTGTAAATTTGTAATAAATTAGTATTCATAACTAGTTATTTTCGCAAGTGATACGCATAATAATTAAATCGAATAGTTTTTTTATATATTTTTAGAATTTAATTTCCATTGATTTTATGATTTAAATTCTTTTAATTTATAACGATATATTTCTATATTATCATATAGGAAGCTTATCACATATTTCGTTTGTCCTTAATGGAACATTTTGTTCCGCTCACTTTTCACCATGTAAATTTAATATAAAAAATATTGATGGTATAGATTTTGATTACATAACTCATATGAACAACAATGGAAAGTAGTGCACCGTGGAATGTCATCACTTCACCATTTGGACAGTTTATAAAGATTTAATATTCTCTCTTGGTTGCAACTTGTCTGGAAGGTGGCTTTGTGTGGTTTTTTAGCATAGCTTGCAATTAATTTATTGTGAGTCAAGTTTGCAATTATATTTGATTTTTTTTAATTACTTACTTTAGTAAGAGTGATTAATATAATACATTAGTATGATATTAATTTGGATGAGTAAAAAGATGACATAAAAATTATATTATTTGTTTTTGTATTTATCTTTTAAATATATATTATGTAAAGGTCACTACTATTACTTATAAAATGAATAAAATATTTTTTAATTATTTATTAATATATATTTTATATTTTAATATATATTAATAAATAACATTTTTTATTTTAAAGTTTTTTAAAAAATTGAAAAAAATTAAATACAAGTATATATACATAAATATTTGTTGGGTGAATTTGTGATTGGATTTTAGTATGTAAATATATTTTTGTTAATTCATTGATAATAATAATAGTTTTTAAGTGAAAAAACATTAAAAAAAAACATAAATAACAAGAACAAAATAAAACTAAAAACATGTATTATTTTGTCGTAAAAAACAAGAGTCATTAATATTGCCATTTTAAAATTCATGTTGTATTTAATATTTTAAACTCATAATAAACTAAAATAAGTGTCTTAGTCATTTTGATTTTAAATTTTTAGACTATAATACAATTAAACCAAATTATTCTTACAAGGAAAATACACTAGAAGCGTTTTTGGGAATTTATAGTTGTGTTATATATTTCCAAGTGAAAATAATTTGTTAAATTAAAAATAATATTTTTTATTATATTAATAATTATTGACGAAAACTTTTATACAAGTTGTTTATAATATTAAAGTTACTTATATAAATTTATTTAACTTCCTAGTGGTTTTTTAAAATATAACATCATTAGAGAAACAATAAAAAATAATACATTAAGTGTAATCACTAATTGCTTTTTTGGTTCTACCGGAAATTATTGAAGAAAAATAGTTTTTACATAGTAAAAATTATTTCATAGTTTTAATTAGTAAATTATTGATTGGTTGTATTTAAAAGAAAAATTAAAAATAGTTTTGGAAGAAGATATCGGTTTTGACCACAAAATCGGCTTTTGAAATTAAGATGTTATCAAGTTGGACTTTTCGGTAAATTTGCTTGTAAAATTGGGTTAATTTAATCCTTCCAACACTCACTACAAGACAAAATTGAAGAGGCTACCTATTCATATAAGGAATATTATATTCCGATATATTAGATGGAACATGGGATAATTTTCCTATCATATACTTATACCCTAAATATTTATGAAAAACTTCTTTGGCCATAGTAGAACAATTAATATTCATGTACACATAAAACACACAAACACATTCTAATTAATCACTCCCTCACACGTGTCCCAAAAAAAGATTCCACTCGTGAAACGCGTTTTCTCTCTTTCTTCTTTATCTTCCATCCTTCTCTTCTCCTTCCTTTTTTTTCTTCTTCTTCCTCCTTCTTCTTCCTCTTCCTCGATCTTTTCTTCTTTTTTCTTCTTCTTCACCGCCTTCGCCTCCATCTCCGCCCTGCCTCTTCCTTCGCCTCTGCCACCATTTTCGTACTCCGCTTCCGTCTCCACTTCGTACTCTGCCTCTTTCTCTTCTTTTTCCTCCTCCTCCTCATTCTCCTTTTATGTTATGTTGTTGTTGTTCTTCTTCTCATTTCTCTATTATGTGGTTGTTTTTGTTCTTCTTCTGCTACTTCTCCTTTTATGTTACGTTGTTGTTCTTGTTCTCCTTTCTCTATTATGTGGTTGTTTTTGTTCTTCTTCTTACATGATAGTGGTTGTGGTTGTTGTTGTTTTTGAATTGGTTTGTTTGCTTTATTATTATTAAGTTTAAAAATTCTGCTCAAATTGGTTTAAAATTCTACTCAAATTGGTTTAACATTCTGTTCATCTACATATGAAAATTCTGCTCAAATTAGTTTAACGTTCTGTTCATCTAGATATGAAAATTCTGCTCAAATTGGTTTAAAATTTTGCTCAAATTGGTTTAACGTTCTGTTCATCTAGATATGAAAATTCTGCTCAAATTGGTTTAATATTCTGTTCATCTACATTTGAAAATTCTGCTCAAATTGATTTAAATTTATGCTCAAATTGGTTTAACGTTCTATTCATCTACATATGAAAATTATGCTCAAATTGATTTAAAATTCTGATCAAATTGGTTTAAACAGAATGTTCGAACAGAATGTTCAAACCAAATCCCCTAAATTCTACTTGAACAACATTCATTTTGAGCAAAACCAATTTACACTTAATAGAATCCTAAGCTATTCTTGAACAAAATGCTACATATTTAAACCCGAATCCCCTAAATTCTACTTGAACAACATTCAATCTTTGTCAATAAAGAGCATCAAACAAAACCCCAATTCAATTACAGCAGCATTTTGAGCGGAATCCATTAACCATTTTGAGCAGAATTTTAAATCACACTTAGCAGAACCCTAAACTATTCTTGAACAGAATGCTACATACTAAAACCCAAATCCCCTAAATTCTAATTGAACAATATTCAATCTTGTAATTGCTCTGTTTTTTGTAATTTTTGTGCATGAAGAGTACATCCCCAAGTCTTTGAGTACTTTTGAATATTTTTAATGGCGACAGAGAAGAAAAAGAAGAATAAGAAGAAGAAAGAATAAGAGGAGGAGGAGGAGAGGGAAGAAGAAGAAGAATAACAACAACAACGTAACAGAGAAGGAGAAGGAGGAGGAGGAGGAAGAAGAAGAGGAGGCGAAGACAACGATGGAGGTGGGGGCAGTGATGGAAAAGAAGAAGAAGAAGTAGCAGTATCGTTGTGAATGGAGGCGGTGACGGAGTGTTGTGAACAAGCATTTGTGAGACGTGCGTGAAAGTGGGGAATTGGGTTTTTTTGTGAGTTTCACGCGCCTGTGATGTAAGTGGGGAAGATTTATGTGTTTCATGTGTTTATGTGTACACCTAGCATTATTGATAGTAGAATTAGGTGAACAATAAATATTTCTACTAAATGACATTTGCGGATTTGGCGACTATGGAGCTATGTCCTTGCAGCCAGCCACGCTTGTCCTGAAAGTATGGAACACTGTTTTCAGTCATGCTCTATTTTTATAGGAGTCAGGTGAGCTTTGGGTTTAGGCCTCACTACAAGACTTACGCTCATTACCGTCAGATTTTATCCCACGGACCTTCTGTCGGATATAGCATCGGCATTTCCGTCGTATGTGGTCAATTGAAAAATTGACGAGCTGGTTTCCGTCGGATTAAGTTATCTGACGCAAAAGTCGACGGAAGCTTTTGGAGGGAAACTATTTTCTATTGGCGCGAAATTTTGCGTCGGGGTGGCCGACGAAAAATCCGACGGAAACCTCTAAAAACTAAACGCATCGTTTAGTTAAGTGACGAGCCTGTTTGCGTCGGACAAGCCCGATAGAAAATCCGACGGTACGTTTAAAATAACCCTCGTCGATGCAGCCCCCATCTCATTTGCACACTCGTCTCTCTCTCTCTCATCTCACTCCTTCTCCACAAACCTTAACGGCGCACCCCCAACAACCGGCCACCCCCACCCTCGACGAGACTCTTGGACGGCGCCACCGACGAGGGAGAACGACGAGGGAAGCCATTGGTGTCTCTCTCCATCTCTCACAAACGAAGACTGAGCCGCCACCGGGAAGAGGAAGAAAGACCTACGGTGCCATTCCCGCCGTCCACACCGTCGCAAGTAAGTGGTCTTCGTGGCCTCCCTCCCTTCTGTGTCTCTTCGTGGTCTCTCTCTTCATCTATCTCTCTCTAACTTGGTTGGCTCTACTTCAGCCACCTCCGCCGCCCTGCTATTGGAGCACTCGCCGCCGTCGCCGCCGTCCTATGTCGCCTGCAGCCTCCACCAGTCCTGCTGCTAAATCCAATTGTTGAAACAGGTTAGGGTTTCACTTTTATTTTATTTTTTTATCTCTAATAGGGAAATTAGTGTATTTTATTTTATTTTATTTTTGAACTTTCATGTTTGTAAGAAGCCAAATCTGAAGGATTTGATGAAACTAGCTGAATGCCATTTTTCTTCCTGTTTCATTTCATGGTGAAGATGTTTAGATTGTAGCCGGCAGCAGCACCAGGTGAAGATTGAAGGAGAAGAAAAAAGGTGCATTTCATTTAATTATGTTGTTGATGAATTGAGTATTTTTTATGAGACTTCTGGGTTCTGGATTCTATTTTTTGTGTTCATGATTAGAATAGAATAGAATCTTGTTGATAGTTTCATAGAAGGGGTTTTAATTGTGTAGTGTTTTCAAGTTGTTTCTCCTTTTGCTGTAATTCACTAATTTTATTAGATGAAGTTTTTAATTTTATACACATGCGTAATGGGTAATTGTTTTGGTTTTTCTTTATGCACATGCATTTTTTACACTAATTAACATTTTATAGAATAATTGTTTTATACACATACCTAAATACACTAATTGCATTTTTTTGTCCTTTCATAGCTTAATGAATTTGGTTTTGTTTTATTTTTAATCATCTTTTCTGCATGGGTTTGGAGTCACAGGAAGGAGAAAGAAATCGTGTTAACCGATTTGTGCAGTGCTCATTTTCGGGTGTGGTGGGTAATTGACAAGCAAGACAGAAGGAGTGACAATCACTAGGTTGGTAACTGTCTTTCCAAATTTATTAAGTTAATTGCAAAGAGTAATGTGGACTTAATTTTCCTAGGATAGAGTTTTAGGTTGGAGCTGAGAGAAGGTGGTCTAGTGGCACCTTCTCGAAAAACCTTGTTTGCTGGAAAATTGCAGAGTTATAAGAGGTTGTGCACTAGAATGGTTAGGGTTATTTTGTTGTCGTTGTTGATGATTTGAATTGCTTTTTTTGTTAAATTTTTTATGTTGTTAAGTGTTGGAAGCCTCTAAATTTAGGGGAAACTCTGCTAAAAACTCTTAAAAAAAATATAAAAAAGCATTACTTTATTGTTAGTGTGATTGGTTGTCGCCGTGTGATTATTCGAATTGTTATGTTTGCTGAATTTTGATATTGTCTAGTGTTGGAAGCCTCTAAGTTTAGGGAAAACTCTGCCAAATTTTTTAAAAAACTATTCGAAAAATGAATACTTTATTGTTTGTGTGATTGGCTGTCGCAGTTGATGATTCGAATTTTTTTTTTCTGAACTTTAATATTGTTAACTGTTGGAAGCCTCTAAATTTAGGGGAAACTCTGCCAAAATTTTCGAAAAACTATTTAAAACAAAGATTGATCAGGGTGATGAGAGTGCTGGAAGCCACCCAACAAGCATTATTTTCTTATTATTTTTTTTCTAAGTCGGAGTTTTCTACAAACCTCGAGCAAGCCATATGCTGCAGCAGCACATAGATGAGGTCCGGAGTCTCAAGGACACCCTAGCTGAGAGGGATGCGCGGGTGGGGGAGCATCTATGGCGCATGGCGGAAATGCAGCGGCAAATGGCAACCTTCTACAACCCCCTACGCCCTGGGAGCAGCGCTACTACAGGTGGTTCAGGTTCTTCCACTGCACCACCTTTGCCGCCTCGTCCACCACCACAGCACCCAGATCATGAGGACGATGATGACGACGACTACGAGGATGCGTAGCTAGGTTAGTGTTTATTTTCAGTTGTTGTTTCCGCTACGACATTTTTCATACCTTTGATGTACTTACAACATTTGTTGCATAGTTGAATTGTTGTAGTATTTGATTTTCAACTACTTATCAGCTACTCTTATTTGTTGTCTGCACTGTGATATATAACTGCGTAATTCAGGTCCGAGCTAAATTTTAAAAAAAAAATTGGTCCTATTTTCCATTTTCCGTCGGAGTATTAACCTTTAGTTGATTATGTGTTCCGTCAGATTTTCCGTCGGATGGTACCTTATTCATCACCATATGTTCCATCGGACTTTAGGTTAGTCGTGTCAGAGCTTTTCGTCGGATCTTGCGTCGGTCAGTGTTTCCATCGAATTATGTTCCGATGGTAAGTTTAAACTTCCTTCGTACGGAATTCACATGGTTTGCGTCGGATGAATCCAACGGAAGTTTGCGTCGGATGATGAGGATCCGACGGAAACAAGTTTGCGTCAACTTCTTAATCGTCGGATATCCATCCGACGGAAATTCCAACGGAAGCCTTCGAACGGTCGATTTTTCATCTAAAATCCGACGGAAAATTCGACAGTAACTTACGATTTTCCTGTAGTGCCTGGCAATGGGTAGGATAAGATAGGGTTTAGTCCCAACTCTAACCCTATCATATCCACAGGTTGAGAGATCCTACCCGCATTCAACTCACAGATATCCAATCCTACCCGCGGGTTGCGACTGGTGAGACAAAGACGTGAAGGTGAGGGGAGAGTCGTGACAGTAAGGTTTCGACAGTTGCTTTAATGTTTGGGACTTGAAAGAGAACGAGAGAGTATAATGTTCTTGATATTCTGTGAGTGTTTGAGAGTCAGAAAAATTAGGGTTATCGTATTAAGGTGTCGAATGAGAGGTTTAATTTAGAAATTAGGATTTGTAAAATTTCATATTTATCCATGTAAGTAAATGGAAGAACCTTTTACATATTCAAGGTATAAAAATTACAAATTGAAGTGATAGCTGAGTGGTTAAGACCCTTTTATATAACTAAGACGTCATGTGTTCTATCTCCAACACTAATATTTTTTAAAAAATCATGTATTATATATGGGATGCAGGTTGAGCGGGTAGAGTTGAGCCTAAACCCTAACCCTACCCTACCCGCAAGCCAACCCGCTCCACCTTGCGGATAGGGTTACTATTGCCACCCGTATTTAGGTCTTGTGCCAAATAATACTATCGATATTACAAATTTCAAGTCTTGGGTTCGTTCTATGTAAGGTTGTCAAACTCACGAATCTAAGTAAACTCGGGGAGCCAACTGATGAAACCCGTTCCGATGGGTAATTTCATAGCATTAATTGACTAATTATCACTCCATCACCACTTAAATACTAGCAAAATAGGCTTGTTTGCATTTAATTGCTCCTTATGGCTTAAATTGTGAAAACATGCTTTTTTCGCCATAATTT
>JASCZI010090634.1:198202-246176 GCA_036250425.1 Stylosanthes scabra | reverse complement strand
TATATTCACTTACTTACTTAATTTCCATTCCATTCGATACCTTGATGTGTTTGTTCAAGTGTTTCAGGCCTAGATAGGTTAGAATCGGATTGGAAGTGGCCAAGAATTACAACAGGAGCAAGAATGAAATGATGCGAAAGGGAGCTATTGTTATCGGATTGGAGCTAACTTGTACTCTTTGGAAAAAGGAATTCAATACCTACAACTCTCATGTTGAACACTTTGTCTGGTTATAAGTGACTCTATGAGAAATTCGCATCCAAAGATCAATGCGCAGAAATTTCCTAATGCTGTCAATCCTGACCTCTTGTCACTAATTTTTGCATAACTTGAGCTACAGAGGTCCAAATGACTTGGTTTTAACGCCATTGGAAAGCTAACATCCAGAACTTCGCAACAATATATAATAATCCTATATGCATACGCATATGGGCTCAATGCATACGCACCCAAATCAGGAGTGGTGTGCACGGCACGTTTCGTCACCTATGCGTACGCATCTGTTTCCTATGTGTACGCATCCAAGCGTGGACAACAAGCAAAATAAAGGTCAAAAAGGGAATTTCAAGCCAAATGGAGGCCTATAAGTAAAGGGCATGCTACCCCATTCTCCACACACCTTCTTGAGCCCATTTTTTGGGGTTCTAAAGCCTTGAGAGTTTTTGGGGGAATTTATGTTCTCCCATGTTCTCTCTTAGTTAAATCATTTTAGTTCTTAGGATTCCCGTTTTCTTGTATCCACACTAGCCAAACATTTTATTACTCTGTTGAATTTTAGTTTTAATCGATTTACTTTATCATTATTTTGTCCGTTTACTTTTCTTCAAACCGCGATTTTTTCATATTGTTATGCTGCCTGTTTATTTTCCTGCTTTTATAATTCCCGTTAGTAGCGAGTAGAGTCCCACAGTGTCTCGGCTGTGGGGTGAAATGTGCAAATGACCAGAGCTGCGAGTTCCCCAATGGATCAGAGAGGAAGGAATGAGTTAAGCATGTAATGCTATCCGCAGACACCCTTGCTAGCATAGTGGCAAGTTCCTTACAGTACGAGGTTCACCACAGTGATAACAGGCACAAGTGCATTAGGACCTGGTGACAGCAGGTTTGACCCGGTGGCAGCGGGTACCCTATAGAGTTCGTTCAGTTCTGGGCATAGATCATAGACTCCAATTCCAGTTTAGATAAAGCGCATGAGGTCCTGGTGACAGCAGGATAGACCTGGTGACAGCAGGCACTCTAGAGAGTCGTGGGCTGGATCGCTGACTCCAACGCAACACCTGCACATTTGTGAGTTCGAACTCGATATTGTGGGTCCGTTGCCTCGCAGCTAGTTAGTCAAGGATGTGCAGAGGTTCCTCCTAGGGGTGTATAATCGATCCGGGACATAGCAGCAATGATAGCGATGCACAGTATTTCATCTCACGGTCGGGATACTCTTTTATTATCATTGTGATTCAACTGCTTTAAACTGCTTTCAATTGCTTTCAACTGCTTTCAAACTGCGAACTACTTTCAAACAAACTCAACTGCAACCAACCCCAATCAAAAATAAACTTTCTCTTTCGCTTCCTGAGCAGAACGACCCGAGTCCCATACTCGGTATTTTGGTTGCACCCCTGTGACATCCTTTTAAAACGTTTCGGCGCAGCCCGTGAGGGAAGAGGTGCTTTCAACTACAACGACGAAAGCATCCCCACCCAAGCAGGCGTGCCACCGACCTAGTCTCGACTTGCGAGTGTTCACTCGTAAACTCATACGAGTTTATCTATTATATAAAAATAAAAATATATCATACATAATTTTAAATTTAGGCAATCAAAATAAATAATTTTCCATTTTAAGGTACATAACAAGCTAAACTAGTATATATTTTGATGACATAAATACTTTAATATATTCAAATGACAATTATCAATTGTGCAATAAGTACAATAACATGTCAATGAGCTGTAGCTCAAATGGCGTTTGTCCCTTTCCCCCAACAGAGGACTCGAGTTCAAACCTCTTCCCTTACTATCTTCGGTTAAAAAAATAAGCATAATAACGTAGAAAACACAAGATACAAATTGGGCGCAAAGATGAGGGAATGTGTGTAAGTCAGTAATTTTGTAAGTCTAACTCTTATGGAAAGTCTTCCTTTTTGGCAATACGACATTTTTTGCAAAATTAGGTCAAATTTCAAAATCGTTGACTCACTCATAAATTCTCGAATTTGAGCAAGTTTATATGAGTTAACCGGATTTACTTCTGTACGAGTTTATTCTCTTCGTAATTTCTCTTTCTTTCCGAATATGGTGAACTGTTTCTTTGGCTCCCTCTTTACAAATTGATCGGTAACCCCTCCCTCCAAATGTTCTCAAAGTTAATTGTGATGTTAGAATTATGGACAATGATTCTATGGCTCGTTTTGGGTGCATCTGGTGTTTGAATTCAAAGTTGCTCTACTAGTATGAATAGATCTGTTCTCAATGCTGAACTTTTTATTATTTGGTGTGGCTTGCTTCTTGTTTGAGATAATGATTTTTATCAAGTTATTTGTAAGACAGACAACTTTGATCTTTGATGTATACTTGTTGATTGCATAAAATGATATTCCTATAATGAGTTATCACTATAAGAAAATTACCCCTTTGGCCACTTATTTTAGAAATCATTTTAAAAAGATAACATTTCATGGAATAGGAGACATTTTTCAAATGAGGGCATTTTTTCAATAGAATAGGAAACACAAATTATGTAGCTATTCTAAAAGAATTGGTTTGCTCGTGTGGTGTTGATTCAAAAAATCGCTAATATTGTAGCTGATCTTATGGCAAAAGAGTGCTGCTATTCCTTACTAGAGTCACATTGAATAGAATATTTCTCGTACTAATTTTGTTGCTGTCTTACAATAATTTGTAGAAAATATGTATATTATATATGCCAATTTTTTCCTCTATTATAAAAATTGCAATTTTCAACCCTTTTTTCTAATCTAAAGGTATAATGCATCATAGCATTTTTCTTATTTATGGGATGGTTGAATACCTCGTATCCATACATGAATAAAGTGTATATATATTAATTTAAAATTGCTCAATCAATACAACTCTACACTCTTATAATAAACTTTTTCTGTTATTATTATAATAATAATAATATTTTCTTAGCAATTAAACACATGCTCTCTTTATTTTATTAATTAAAAATAATTTAAATATTAATTAATTAATAATAACAGTATTATATAAGAATGTCAAGAATATAACAAAGGGTTGTTTCAACCACAATTGTTAAGTCTTGGGTGTATTTGATTTTTATTTCCATTTTTAATATTCTTATATACTTTTTTTGGATACCGGGATAATAGGAAAAGAAAATTTTAGCAGCAGAAGCCACACTAATTGAGCGATATTTTTATATTCTAAATTTTTGTGAATGGGAAACAAGAGAAAAATACAAATAATAAAATTTTATTGTTTTTATTATTTTTTCCTAACAAAATTCAAAAGATATAAAATGTTAAAAATGAAAACGCAACTGACATATCTATTTTCATTTTCAATATTTTTTATTTTTTAAATCTTGTGAAAAAAGTAAAAAATAGAACGTAAAAATAAATTAAAAAAATAGTATTTTATTATTTTCACTTCCAAATAAGTGAAATAACTGTACCATAAGATGGGTCAAATGAAAAACAGGCCTAACCAAAGATTGGCAAGGCTGCTTGCAGGCTGCAGCATAGAGGTGGGCTTTGGGCTTTGGGCTTTTTCTACCCTAGATGAGATACAATACAACTATACAAGAGTACAGGTTTTAATTTTCTTTTTAATAATAAAAAAATAAAATAAAATCCTGGCACTGTACCGCCAAAATACGAAGTCTATTGGAAAGTTCCATCGATCGCCTTCGCCATGGCCACCACCGCCAACAGCAACAGGTACCTTCCCTCATCTCTTCTCACTCCTCTTTCGTCTCCGCAATTTTCTTTTCTCTACCCTTTCTCTTTCATGCACCAAATGCTTAGGGTTACAACTTACACTTACTTATTTACCAAATATTCATTCAAACTAATTTCTTCTGAGTTTTCTTCTCTCTCTCTCTTTTTAGCCCTCATCATTGTTGAGTAATGCATTTTCTTTTGTGTGCTAGCTATAGGAATATTTTATCGCCAGTTAATGAAATACCTCTAAATATAGGGTTTTGCGTTGTTCTGCTTGTGCATTGTTACCGTTTTCAGTGAATTTCATCTCTTGTTGGCTCATTTTATTTATTATATCATTTTTTATTCCTGAAATTGTGTAAAAAGGTTGTTGCTACTTGCAAGTTCTATGTTTTAGGGTTTGATCAAACTTTGATCAGTGATTTTATTTTATTTCCTTATTATTCATGAATTGCTTTAGAGTTTGCAAGTTCTATGAAATACTTTACTGGTAGTACATTGCTACTCTTTTCAATAAATTCAGCACTTAGTAGTTGATTTTGATTTGATTCTATTGTTTGATTGATGCATTGTTTCAGAGCTTGCAAGTTCTATGCCCGTGGAACATGTTTGAAAGGGGAGCAGTGTTGCTTCTCCCATGAGAGAAATGACCCTTCTTTAGATGTAGGTGATGACTTTACAGTTCTTGTTTCCTCGGATATTCGTAGCCCTTCTTTAGATGTAGGTGGCGACTTACAGTTCTTGCTTCTTCAGATATTCATAACTTTATAGCTCTTTCTGCCTTCTATTGTACTATTTACCTGTCAATTAATATATACTCTTTTTGTTCGCACTTTGGTTTCTCCTTTGATGAACAGGTTTGCCTGTTCTATCAGAAGGGCTACTGCGCTTATGGCAGTCGATGCAGGAATAGGCATGTCAAACCATCACAGCCATTGGCATCAGCTTCAGCAAATGGGCCCCTATCTGTGGTTTCACAATCTGCCACGACTCCTAGTGTTGCTAAGGGAAAATTTACTTGGGTTCGGAAGCCGGATACAAAGGTGTTGTCTCCAATTGAAAAACATGCTAATACCTTACAACACAAGGATCAGCATTCTAAAGGGACTCATTGTGAAGTTGGTGAATCGAGTGGTGCTGCTATGCTGGATGAGAACTTGTTCTGTGAATTTGATGCTGCCAACTGCACCTCAGGGCATAAGTGTACCAAAATTCATGGAATCCGCTGCTTGTACTGCAGAAAGCCTTGTTTGCATCCGACCGATCTGAAGCAAAGGTGGCAACACTTGAAGATTTGCAAGGAAAAGGCTGAGATTATGAAGAATAGTCAATATATAGAATGCAGTATTTGCCTGGAGCACGTTCTGGGGAAGCCTAGACCATCTCTGCGCAAGTTCGGGTTGCTACCTGAATGTGACCATGCTTTCTGTTTACACTGCATCATCAGTTGGCGCAAGAAGGCTCCATCCAATGCAATGGACTGCCCTGTGTGCCGCAAGCATTCACCTTTTTATGTTCAAAGTGAAATTTGGTATTCTACAAAGGAAGAAAAACAGGCAATTATTGACAATTTCAAGGCGAACTGCAGGTAATTTCTCCTATATTTTTCTTTCTTCCGCATAGTCTTTATCTGGAATTGAATGTTTAATGACTGCTTTGTTACCTTGAAATTTCTTTGGTAATTGGTTGAGTTGATCTGATAAGATGCATGCATCTAAATATTTTTTGTTATCCTGTTCAGTTCACTTTATACTAATTAGTGAACTAGGGTGCACTAATATGCATGCATTGCACCGGGATCCATGTTTTCTTGTTAAAAAGAGCTGTTACACTCAATGCAGTTTAATTAGCAAACTACCTGATGAATATGATTATAAGAAGTTTAACTTAACTTTTAGATTCAAGAGAGATGACTTCAAGTATCTCAAGATGAAGGATAAATTATTTTTATCTTTTTTTTTTCCAGGCTGATTGATTGCAAGTACTTTAAATTTGGAAGTGGGAGGTGCCCTCATGGAACTAGTTGTATTTACAAGGTACTCAAGTTTCCAACTCTCGTAATTTTGCTTGTTTTTTATCCATGCCTCATTTTGATAATGAATTTTGACATGTGAGATTGAGCAATATCAGTCATTGAGCAATAAAATACTGTATCCATGTCTGTATTTTCATTAAAATGGATATTCTTAGGCTCTTTGGTTTTTGTCCCGAGATGGAAATACAGGGACAGAAGGAGAGATACATAGACAGAAAGATGTTTGGAAAGAAGGACAAGGACGGAAATAGAAAAAAGTTTCTGTCTCAAAGACATAAATTTACCAATTTTCTGTCCACTCCCAAATGGGAGACAACAATTGATAAAGAGAGAAATCTTTAATGGTCAAGAATGGTGGTGGAAGAAGGTAGATGGTGGCTTGTTGTGGACTTGTGGATGGTGAGAAGATGGATTGTTGGAAGCCAAAATAACTTTTTAAATTTTTCATACCTTTATTTTTACCAAACAAGATACAGAGAAAATTTTTCATGTCTTTGTCTCTCTGACTTCGTATTTTTGTCTCTGGACAATACCAAAATGGAGCCTTAGTATGTTTTTCTAGTATTTGATTACTAAATATTATAATGATGTTTTCAGTCAGACTAACTATTACAGAGTTTATATATATGCTTCTATACATCTTGAATTGGATTATACATGACCTTGTGTTGTTACAAAATCAGCATGACCATAGTCTCACTTTATTGAATTCTAATATTTAAAATATTTAAAACTTTTGTCCCGAAACAGCAAACTTTTGAGATTCCTCAAAAGCTGGTAAAGATATCATTGTATCATAATCCATGTAAATCTACCAGTTGTCATCATTTCATTCTTCCATATTGGAATTGATAACATGCCCTCTATAGGATTGAGTTCTTCATTTTCTCAATCTTCAAAATCAAAATCATCTCTACCAACATATAATGTCTTTGGCCAATAATCCATGTCTTCATCATTAGAACCATTAGCCATAACTTCAGATATTACCATTATCTCAAATGTTTCATATCACAGTTGGTTTCATAAGATATTATTGTTGAAAATGAATTATATAATAATTTTCTGGAATTTGCATGATAATGTTTTCAATAAGGAATGCTCAGAAAGTCAAAATTCTCCCCTTTTTTTCCCATGTCTTTTTAATCTGTAAAAGTCCTTCCAACCAAATCTAACTTATGTTATAAGTAGATGTGCAATGAAAATGCTTTGAGACTTTGGGAGTATATTCCTTTGAAATTTTTATTTTTGAAACAGGAGCAAACATATCCAAAATGAATAGAAAGTTCTCCTTTTTCACTCACTTCTGAATCTGTCTTGTTTCTTGACATATTACTATTGTGTATTTATTCCCTAATGATATTTTCATTCTTGCTTTCAGCATACTGTGAAACCTGCCAAGTCTAAACGAAACAGGAACAGAAACAGGAAGCATAAGGGGCCACCATCTTCAATCGTAGGAGACCATCTCGACAAATACGACATCTTGGCAGAGCTAAGTGAATTTGATTTGCATCCTTTTGAGTTTTATTCCATCTTGAAGGACATGGAATGGTTCGATGATATGGGCATGTTCGAGAAGATGGCTTTAGCTGATAAGCTGGCTGGTCCTTGTTACAAAGATTCATGTTTCTTTCCCCGGGGTGACAGTGACGATGATTTTGGTGAAGAATTTGATGATGATGATGAATTTTTATCAATGATGGCTTTTGGTATGCCACCATTTGGATTCTGGGATGATGAATTCGAATACAGCGATGATGAAAACAGCGATGATGATGATGATGATGAAGACAGTGATGATGATGATGAAGACAGTGATGAGGACTAATGGATTTGTTTGGTTTTCGTTGTAAAGCCGTCTTTAACTTGCTTTTGAAGAATTTGAACACCTAGCTAGCTGTTTTGGGACCAAAAGGTTTGGATACTTTAAACTTGATTCAACTTTAGGAATCAACAAATATTCCTGTCTTATCTGTCTTTGAAATTTTCTTGTCATATGATTTAGAGAAAAAAGACAAATACATCTCTAACCTTTTTGCAAGCAAAGACAATTATGATTTATGTCCCACACCAAATTTAATTATAAATAGGTTCCTAACCTTTGTAAACAAGGGACACAGAAGTCCTAGCGATGGTTTGAATATAGTACTGAAGGGCCTATTTGTCCTTACAATGGTAAGGGACCTATTTATAATTAAATTTAGTGAGCGACTTAATTGTCTTTCCGACAAAAAGTTAAGGATTTATTTGTCTTTTTTCTATAATTTATGTGTGTATTTTTGGAGTGACGGTAACCATTAATTAAAATTTACTAAAGTAGAGAGAAGATAGGTAAATGGAGTGGAAGAAGGAATAAATTTCTACCATGGAAAAAAATTGGCCCCTAAGCATATATCTTCAGGACTCAAATTAATTACTATTTAACCACTAATGAGTTTAGTTTGTTGCTTTTCTCGTATAAAGTTTTTTTTTTTCTAATATTTGAGAAAATTTTATGGTAAATTTTGTAAGTCCCTAAAAGAAAAGATGATAGTGTCTAAAGAATTCTAATAGAGTCTTTGAAGATTTATATGGACACATATTTTGTATTTATTTTGTACAAGTCTAGTCCTATATAGCAATTTATTTTGTATTTTTTTTTTTTTTTGAAATATAAGTTCATCACAATATTTTATATAGTAACACTATACATCCAAGCAATTTTACCAACCAAGCTCAACCAATTATTTCTAACTCACTCTCACTAAAAAAATGTGAAAAACACGCGCTCTCCTCCTCCAAAACACGCACACTCTTTTCCCAGTTTCTCTGCAACAACTCATCTTCCTTCTCTTCTTCCTTCTTCTTCATGCTTTTGCGTCGCCATTGCCGTTGCCGCTGCTGGCGTCGTTGTCGTCACCGTTGCCACCATCATTGCTGCGGCCACCATCTTCGTAATCTTCTTCTTCCTCCTCTGTTTTTCATTTTCTCTTCTTCGTCCTCCTCTTCCTCCTTCTCGACTATTACGTTGTTATTGCTGATGTTGTTGTTGTTGTTGCTGTTGTTCATGTTGTTGCTGTCGATGATGTTCTTATTCTTCATGAATTGGATTTTCATGAAAAATAGAAATGGATTTTGAAGAAAAACAGAAATTGATTTTCATACAAAAACTGAATTAGATTTTTACGGAAACAGAAATTGATTTTCATGAAAAACATAAATGAATTTTGAAGAAAAACAGAAACGGATTTTTCATATCAAAGTTGAATTGGATTTTCACGAAAACATAAACGAATTTTCATGAAAACAGAAACGGATTTTGAATAAAAACAGAAATAGATTTTCATGGAAACAAAACAAATTTTCATGCAAAACAGAAGCAGATTTGCATGAAAAATAGAAACAAATTTTCTTTCCTCTTCTCCCTCTTCTTTTTGTTTATATTCTTCTCTACTTTCAATGTTGTTCTAAATTATAATCATCCTCTTCCTCTTTCTCGTCGTCACTACTGTCTTCTTCTTCTCTATTGTCGTCGTCATTATCCTCTTCCTTCTTGTTGTTGCCGCCGCCGCTCCCGTCGCTGTCATCGTTATCGTCATCGTCATTGGAAGAAGTAGCAAAAAGCAGCAAGAGTTAAACAAGAAAAAAAAAAAGTCACTGCTCACGCATCCACTCACCCAATTATATTCTCTCGAGATATTTGGATTCTATTTGGTATTTATGTATAAGTCTATTACAAAGTCAATAAAGTCGAAGATTTTAATTCTATTTCAGTTAGTAGCTAAGCCTAAAGCCTAAAGGTTAGGTATCCATGAAACAGTCTACTTTGACCAATAAAAGCTTACTGGGCTTTATTTGATTGGGTCTTATGTCTTATTCCTCTTTTTTTTTTTTCTTATTTCTGTGTCTTCCTATGTCTTATTCTAAATCATAACTTCAAACCAAAAATAGAGAAACTTGCATGATCTTTTTAAAAATTGTACATTTTAATTAATAATTAAACACTATTTTTTTTGAAAAAAAAAACAAAAGACTTTTGAAAAATATTTTATCATGTAATTTTCACAATTTTTTTCTAACTCTTAAAAGCCTGAGCCCTTTATGATAGTTCATCCTGATTTAATATTTAACTCAGGACAAATTTATAATGGACCAAATTCATAATAGATCAGGTGAAATAATTTTAAATGAAGGATTATAATTTTTTCTATATTTTATTTTTATTATTAATTATAAAATTATAATTACTCTCAACCACTCATTTAAAAAAATTACATCTGATTCACCATAAATCAGATCCACCCTAAATAAAGCCTTAAACTCATTGTCCACTTGAATGAGTTATATATACTTATACAGAGTAGAAAAAACTCAAATCCATGTACAAAATTATAGATAATAGTTATAAATGTTATGAAATTATTTTGTGGTAATTTTTTTTATGATCTCGTAGTTCATTACATCAGTATTCTCGTTAAGAATCGACCAATCAAAAAGTATTACCTATATAAAGTTTTAACAAATAAAGTTCTAATCGACAGACTCATTGAGATAGTGACTCTTAAAAGAAAAGTTATATTATGAGTTTGGTGAGAAATCTTATAAACCTTTAACTCTCCTATAATAATAATAATAATAATAATAATAATAATAAACTTTTGTGTGGTGATTCTCGTTACAATTCACACGAGGAGTAGGGAGTTATTTTTTGGTAACTCTTGTAACAATTATTTCAGAGCTTTTCTTTTCTTTTTCTGTTAGTCTCTTTATATTGTTACAACAATTTAAAATATACGATAGTCATATAACTAATAGCCATATTTAAATATAAGATCACTAATTTTTTAAAAAAATTGATTATATGTAACTCCATCTAAGAGAAAGTTTAGAGAGCTCATATTTTGTTAGCCAATAGATGGCCAGTAGACTTTTTTTCTTCTTTTTTCTTTTATCTTTTACCACTCATTATTTCTCTAATTATACTCATTGACTCCCTAGCATTCCTATATGAATTGGTTAGTAGTCTTAACCCTATGGTCACAGCAACCCTATGGTCACAGCCTGCATCATGTGGGTTGTTTTTTCAGTTTTCGTTGTTTATGAGCTGGCTAAACATATGATTTGTTTTAATCATGGAATTATTTTGAACTTTATATGGAAAAGCACAATACTTTATTGAAGCCTAAAGCTGTTACGAAACCATATGAAAACAAACAATGCATTCATGCTGCCCAAAGATTGGTCCAACAACAAAGTGACGTATCTCATTGTCTAAGTTACCGGTTTTCCTTCCTTTCCCATTATTCTTTTTCTTCAAAACACAACCACCATTTTCTTTCTAATTACAAAAGAAAAAATGACAAAAAAAAATCAACTTTTATTAAATTACACCCGTGATTCGTTGTGATGTTTCCATTTAGCATGTATACAAAAATTCGTAAAATAGGTGAATCTTAGTTTTCATGCTTTTAATTTTTATTTTGATGATCCTAAAAAAAGTGAAAAAAAGTAAATAAGACGTACATACTAAAAATTAGTTCCATTGTGTATTTATATATAAATATATCTTTTAATGTGTATTTTACATTTTAACGTATACTAATTTTGCATGTGTATGTGTTTGGAGAAAAATTGAAGTTTAGTAATTTGATTTTGTTTAGTTTTCTCTGTTAAAAACTTACATGACACTCAATGCCGTCTTTTATAGTTTTAATGTTACATGTTTTCAAACATGGTTGCTCACCACACTAACCTCTTAATTTATTTGAAGACTAATTCACTTTATTCATATCAACCGCACTAAAACTACTTTTGAATAATTCCATAGGACAATTTCAACCGAACAATTAGTTCAATTTTTATTTTTATTTTCAAAATACATAATTATGAAGGTTAATTAAGCATAACATGAAACAATGGAATATGAGTATCCAATAAGAAGAAAAATGAAGAATGGAAATTAAAATATCAAATAAGAATCATCTGTGTATTTATATATAATAAATATAAATATAATAATATATTACAATATAATAAAATATAGACACATGAATAATCACACTATGAGGATCATATCAGAATCCCTCTTATTTCCCTCTATCACCTACAACAAATTAATAATAATAATCAAATATCATAATGATAATAATCATAACAAACTCTTCCTCTGTAGTGTACATAGATATAATCACTACGTAACTAGAAAACAAAAAATTCTAGTTCTTCAACACGGCAAGCATGGACACCACCAAAGAGGCAACCATCATTGCCGCTGAGCCGGACACGGCTCCAGCCGCTCCGGCGTCAGGAGATGGCGCCGGAGACGAAGCTGGAGACAAGTCCTGGGCGGCGGCAGAGAGTGCGAACAAAGCAACGCAGAGGAGGACGGCGAATGCTGTGGATGATGCCATTGCTGAATTGAGTTTGAGAAAAAAAGAAAGAGAAGCAATAGATTGAGAGTTGAGTTCTTGAAAGGCTAAGGAGGTGGAAAGTAATGTTGAAGAGAAGAGTGTGAGTTTGAGGGATGGAAGGAAAAGGAAGAGAGGGAGGTGTATTTATAGGGAGATTGTTGGGGGGTGGGGCCCAGTGAAACGTTGGACAGCTGGCAATGGGTGGGTGGGTGTCTGTGGGTCGTGAACATGAGAAAGAACGTGTATTCTTGGCGCGTCAAAGCTCTAGGGTCGGTTGCTTACTCGTTACTCGCTTTTTAATCATTCATTCAAATATTCAATTAAAAATATATATATATAGTTTCTTTTTTTTTCTGTAACAATATTGATTAGATTAAGGATGTTATATTTTTTTTAGGTACATGGCTTAGCTGACTTATATGTTAAGGATATATTTTTGGAATGTAATAAATTAATAATAGAATTTTTTATTTTTTCTTATATATTCATTTTAAAAGTTAAGATTTTAATTACTTTTAATAAAATACTTTATAAATTTTAACCCTACATAGACATAGGTTGTTATACTTTTTGAAGACCTATAAATTTAATTTTAAAATAAAAAATAAATATATTGGTCATTTATTATTATTATTATTATTATTATTATTATTATTATTATTATTATTATTAGGAGTAAATATTCAAAACAATTTCTGAATTTTTTAATTCGCATCAAAGTAGTCTCAAACTTGTGAAAATGATCAAATTGATATTTGATTTTGCCAATTATAAATTTTTTTAGTCTCTAATTTAACTATTAATAACATACTGCTAACATAAAATGTTAAAATATCAATGTAACATCTTCAATAATAAAGTAATGTAGTTAAAATTTAAGCATAATCTGATAGATATCCCATATAATTCGACTAATTAGATACATCCTAAACATATTTTAGTATCTACACTAATTTAAAAACAATTAATTAAAATAAGTTCAGTTAATAAATTTAGAAGTTAGGACACATATTTAATCATATTAAAGTCTTAGTCATATTACTTTATTATTGAGAATATTATGTTAGAATATTATGTTAATATTATTTTAATATCTTATATCATTGCTAGTTGAATTAATGATTAAAGGAATTCATAATTTGTAAAATCAATAACTAGTTGATCATTTCTAAAAATCAAGAAACATTTAAAAGCGCATTAGAAAAAATCAACTATTTTATTATTTTTAATATATATTTTATATTTTATTATTTTTAATATATATTTTATATTTTAATATATATTATAGGTGGCTATTTTGAAGCACAAATAACATATTTTTTATTATTATTATTTGTTAAATAATTTAGGTATCAGAATTGATTGCTAAGTCTTATGATGATTCCCTCTCTAGAAGGGTCGTTCTCTCTCTAGAAATTGTGTGCTGTATATTAGTGTGTGGTTGTAATGTGCTGTGTTGTTTTGGTCTTCGGCCGCTACAACAGTTCACAGCTACTCATTGGTTGACACTGCAATGCAATGTGAACACTTTTGCTTACTCTTTCAGCTTTACAAGCCATGTAATTAAATCCAACCCCCACCTTTGCCTTACTTCATTTTCTTAATTAAAAAAATTAGGAAAACAATAGTGTTAGGGAGTTAATAAAGGATAAAAATCTAACAAAATAAAAGAAACTCGAAACCTAAAAAAATATTGATATTTTTTATTTTTCGTTTTTTAAGGTATTCCCCAACCTGACAGGTCGAGAACTAATCCCTGTAAATTTAAGCTTCATTTAAGAGTTTGTTGCTGGCCACTGGATTACGCACAAGGTGGGATTCGAATTCTCGACACTTGTTTAAACTAGTTAGCTAACCACTAGATCAACTCAAATTAATAACCAAGACTTTTTTTTTTTGATTTGCAAAAGGGGCCAAAGGCCCAACCAAGACTCTTTTAATTATATACTTCCTATCTCCCCGGTGTTAAAATAGTTATAACTATTTTATTTTTTGAATTTATTGAAAAATTAATATATTTAGATATTACCATTATTTAAATATATTAATTTTTCAATAACAAAAAAAAAATAAAAGTGACCATTACTTTGAAACCGAGAGAATATTTGAGATTGGAAATTTTTTTCATTTATTTATACGTGACGTGAGTTATGAAACATGTGATATGCCACCAGTTTGTAGAACATGAACGCAATGGATCACTTTATGTTTGTGAATGTAGTGCGGTGATTGATGCTTGTGCTATTAATGAAGTGAAATATGGTTGTAGGATCCATGGTTTTAGGCCATGATTTCGGTTTGGTTGATTTTGCTAATACACAAGAAAGTGACATCACAAAAATGTGACAGCCGAGACTTATGTAGCATGATGTCCCTCTGAATATTTTAGGAAGCATTTCAAGTGTTCTTCTAAATGTTTCATGATTTTAGCTTCTGCTGTAGACGAAAACACCAGAACACATGAAATGTTTCTTGAGTTTTAAAAATACAACGACCCTCACCCAAGTCTCTCAAACACTGGCATTAGGGCGGGTAGGGCCGTCAAAATGAGCTAAATCCGTTGGGCAGTCCGTTTATCCGTCTAAACGGACGGGCTTTTGTGTCTGAGCCCGGATCGTTTAAAATCCGAGTTTAAATTGGCTAGCTCGTTTAACCCGGATTTTTTTCGGGCTAAACGGGCTAGCCCATGAACTAAATGGGCTGGCCTGTTTATTTAATTTATTTTTAATTTTTTTTAAAAAACTAGCATTTTTTTTTATATTTTATCTTATTCGATCCGAAAACCCGATGCATTAACTAAAAAATTTTGTTTTTTCTAAGATTTTTTGGCTAAAAAAGAATTTTCTTTTGTCAAAAGTAATTTTTTAAATTAAAAATTAAATTATTTATTTATTTTTTAAAAAAATAAGTAATTAATTAATTAAACGGGCCAGTCCGTTTATCCGTCGGGCTAGCCATAAATGGACCGGGCTAAGAAAATTTTAACCCATATAAAATCGGGCTAAACGGGTCAGCCCGTTTAACCCACAGGCTAAATGGGCCGGACCTAAATGGATCAGACCCGCTCGTTTCACAGTCCTAAGGGCGGGGGAGCTAGAAAACGAAATTGTATTAATCACTATGAGACAGTGAGAATCCAATAATTTGAAGGACATCATTATCCAGGGATTTATCCTCTATGCTTAACCCATTCTTTTTTTTTTTTCCGGCGCCTTCCATTCCATAGTCCAAAAACTAATCAATCACGCATTAAAAATTCATTTGAGGGTTTATTACTGACTATTAGATTACTAATAAAGATAGATATAGAGCTTTCTTACTTAGAGTCGTCCACTTTATCTCTGTAGTATCCTGATATAAAAAAATACATGTATGTTCGATTCTTCCTGAAAGATAGATATGAAACTTTCTTACTTAAGATCGTTCACTTTATCATTGTAGTATTCTGATATAAAAAAAAAATGCATGTACAAAACCAAAATTAAAACCCCGAATAGTTGTTTAAACAAATAAATAAACTGATAATTTAACTAAGTTAAATTGATTGTTTAATTATTTCTAATAGACCTAACAACAGAGTGAGCTTTCTTACGTGACTATTAACTATCAAAATTAAAACTAATTCCAAGCGTTAAAAAATAAAATTAAATCCAATTAAAAATTAATAAAAATAAAATAAAATACTTCAAATAATAATAAAAGTCATCCAACCAATTATCAAAAAATTATTCTTCTCATCATTATTTTTCCTCTAACCATAAGATGCACGTATTCCCAAAGTCAGAAAAGACAAGAAGGCTATTCCAGGTCCAGACCCCAGAAAGAGAAGCTATTTAACGTCGTACGTGTTTTCCGGGTGAAAAACGAGACGTTTGTGTTAAGTTTTCTTTTTTCTTCTTTTCTTCCCCGCGTTGTTATACCCAGCTTCTAGGCACAAATAACCTGTCTGACCAAAATGAAGAAATAAGATGAAACTAATTTCCCATCTAGCCATTTTTCCTTTGATTTTTCTGAAATTACAATTAGCAATTCTTAGCCCTATTTGTATATAACATTACAAGGATTATGATACACAGATGGAGACAGATCAGAGATCACTCCTTGATCTTAGAGCATGAGCTGCTACACAATACTCATAAAACAGAAGAAACACCAATTTTGTTAGATTCAGAGTACTACTAATTGTTGTACGGTGCCGAAGTGGGCATCTTCCGCAAACCGGTTCCTTCATGAGTGCCAATGGGTTTGTTGGATAGCCTTCGCTTGTACCGTTTGAGCACAGATGCCAGGTTTTCCTTCCCTTTTGGGAAAGCCACATCCCCGGCTGCAGTTCCGGTGCGTCCTTTCCGGGAAGAGATCGCAATCTCCACATCCTTGATCAGGTCAAGCAGTGTTGATGCTGTTGTGCATTTTCCACGGCCTGGTTTTGAAGTTGGAGGCAGCATCATCCCATTAGAAAGTGGAGGGCTGGACTTCTGTTGATGTGACGTCGGAACTTGAAGGCAAAAGCATGGGACCAAAGAACTGCGGGGCTTAGAAAATGCAGGATCAATGATGCCCTAAAATCAATGAAGAGTTAGTGGCATGGGGAAATTTATAAGCAACAATGAAGACAGAAAAAGAAAAGGTGCGACTGCAGAGGACACCCACAATATAATGTCTACATTGTTGATGAGTGAAAAATGTATGAAATGTAGAAGCAATTTATCAATATGATCCATCAATGAAAATCGAAAGAACAATGAAAGCATTTCTATCCCTTCTTTTCCTTCTTTATTTATTTTTCGCTCAAAGAGATGGAAGAGGCAGGACTGAAACAACTAGCATCCAATTAACTTTTAAATGTTTGAAGAAATCAGATTAAATATTGGCATTTAGTTTACTCAAGAGAACATGCAATTTCGCTGAGACATTTACCTGGAGGCGATTGAGAACATAGGTGTATTTTCCCCAAAGCTCTGGCCGACTCTCCATAAGTGAGAAATTTAGAATTCGATGTATACACCACACCCCGAAGCTTATTATTAATTCTGATCTCCATACGCATCCCTCCCCACAGTTAGGAACCGAGGACACCAACAAAGTAGAGGAATTCGCCTCATTGTTCTTCATCGAAGAACCAGATTTCAAATCAGCAGAAAAATTAGGAGCTTCACCCACATGGTTAACCAGATTCATTTCTCTAGTCTCAATTTCATAAACAAATTTCTCCCTTGCAGCTACACGATCAATCAGATCTTCATCAACTCCGTCGTTCTGGCTAAACAACCAATCTGAGCCCTCTAATTTTAAGAGCTTTACAATGCATAGCCTAAAAGACTGAAGAAGTTTTCTCTCAATATCCACAAATGCAGTACTTTCTTGGGGAATATTATTAGGCCTACTTCCAACACCTTCCAATCCACCATTATGAATTTTATCAGCTACCCCAAATTGCTCGAAAGGCTGCCTAGACCAGAGGGATGCAGCATCAAAACCAGAACTCAACTGTGAAGAGAGCGCCTCTCTATAGACCTTTGACGGAGACAATTCATCAAAGGCCAAAGGAGCACCTCTTCTTGATTCAGAATTTGAATATAATGATGGTTCATAAGATGTCCTACTCGCAGAAGATCCATAGCCAACAGAACCTTCCCATGGAGCATTCTTGTTAGATGCATAACCATCCCTGTGGGGGATTACATATCCAGAAATGTCTGGCAAACTGTGGTATTTCTTAGCATTAGCTGAATCGACCATGTTGACTGCAGGTTCAGAAGATGAATAATCATAATAGGTCCTCCCAGATTGCAAATGGCTATTTCTGGAGGCAGTTACATTATGGAACCCTGGGGGTTGGCTCAAACCTGCACCATTACTATGCAACCTCTTTGCCAAAGCATATGCAACTGAATCCCTGTAGTTAGTATTAGATAATGAAGAGGCTTTCAATTGTTGCACCTCCATTAGACCATTTAAGTTATCCAAGTTTCTCCCTTTACCAACCCGGCTAAGATAGGATGCAGTTTGATAGCCATGTATTGTTGCTGGCTGATAATCCCGAGCCTCAGATGAAGGCAAAATGCGCAAACTGGAATAGCACCTCTCTCCAGAATCATCAGATGAAGGCATATTACGCACACTGGAATAACGCCTCTTGCCAGAATCATCAGATGAAGGCAAATTACGCACACTGGAATAACGCCTCTCCCCAGAATCATCAGATGAAGGCAAATTACGCACACTGGAATAACGCCTCTCCCCAGAATCATCAGATGAAGGCAAATTACGCAAACTGGAATATCGCCTCTCTCCAGAATCACCAGATGAAGGCAAATTACGCACACTGGAATAGCGTCTCTCACCAGAATCAAGGAGATTGCGGCCAGAGTTTTGTACATATGCATCTAATAATTGCATGGGATTCGCATGCAGTGAAGAACTCCTTTGAATACCGTATGAAGACTCCAAGCTACTTTGCATCCTACGCTGATCAGACGTGTCGTATGGACCTGAGTTGGGTACACTGTCGGAATAATCGGAATATTCCTTTCCAAATGAACCCATTTTCTGCATGGAACCAGTGTGCCTTGAATCCGATCCCACTGCTATCAAAACATCCAGTTTCTTGGCCCTTGCTTCTGCAGTTGCTTGCCCATGGAAATCATAAAGTTGCCCCCAAAATTCATCAAGAATAGCAGCTAACTGACGCCTTGCTGCACGCCCTAAGCCTGCTAATTTTGAGAGACTTCCAATGCTATTCCCGCCTTCATCGCTCTTCCCGCTAAAACTCCTGAACGATGGAGGGCCATCTGATGTTGTAGATAGGGGACCTGTGGAGACCACCTTGGATGATTCTTCATTTTCCCATGAGTCTCCATCGTCATCATCATCCCGTTCAGCAGTCAAATCTTCACTAACCTCCTTCTCAATTGGGGCATTACTTTCCAGTTTTGTAATTTCAGTATCTTCCATTCCAAAATCAGAAGTCTCATCAATTACAGTTGAAACAGCTTCTGACTCGGATGTGTAAGCTAACTCCTTGGTAAGAGCTTTAGGAGAACTAGGAAATGAAGTAATAGATTGACTCTCCCTTACTGCAGTCACATGGAGATCAGGCTCCACTATAGTTTCAGGTAAAGCAGAATGAAAACTTGCAACTGGTACATCTGTGTAGTCCAAGGTCTTTGCTGGTGCTGGGGTTGGCTCCCTCAGTCGAGCACCTACATCTCCATCATACCTTGTTTCAGCCACATATGATTCCTTACTGATGACTAATGGATTTGGCACGGCCTCAGGCACATACAAGTTCCATGCCTGAGCATCTAATTGGACACTGGCAGATCTTAAAGGAGTGGCAGCCAACCAAACCATCAAACTTAATGATGCGAAAGCAAAGGTAAGAAGAAATAAATATGAAAAAGACACACCACTCCCTGCATTCCATCTCCAATCACCCACCCAATCACTACTGCCAAACATCATTTCAACAGAAAAGACAATATTCAAGCCAAGCATACCAATAAATATGGTCAGTGCCAAAAGTTCTACAAACTGAGACATCTTGTGTGCACCCATTATTGATCTAGATGTAGCAACTCGAAAAAGGGGGATCACAGAAGATGGAAGTTGCAGAGCGACCAAAACCTGAGTGAATATAAGTAGCTGGTACAACCCTTCAGCTCCCGAACTCCAAACACAATAAAGTGCAGGCAGAACAGCAATCACTCTAATAGTAACATAATGAAGCCAACCTGGAATATCCAATTTTAGGAAACTTTGCACAACTACTTCTCCACCAAAACCCCAATTTAATGCTGTTGTTTGATTTGCAAGAAACAAAATGAGAAAAATGACAAACAGAGCTACTGGGCTACGCAACACCTGCAATAAGAATCTTCAAATTATATTTCTTAAGAATGTGCAGGTAACAGGAGGGGATGCTGTAGGTAAATATTCTGAAATAAACAAATTACAGAGGAAGAGAAACCTGTTCCATTGGTGATAATGCATCCTGAAAAGTAAGCAAAAAAAGACCCATACTATGGAACTCATTTGCTGAGGTGCTCATCACAGCATTATTTACCAAATAAAGACAACTGAAGACACATAAGATAGCCCAAAAATGGTTATGACACAAGGCATCCTTAGAAATGTTTGTTGGTCCTTGATGCCACTGCAGAAACGAAAATGTCAATTCAGATTGGCAAAACAAATAACTGCTAAGAAAATTACATAGAACATGATGCACAATACCCCCCCAACACACACAATAACCACACAAGCAACATACAACTTCATGAAGAAAGCTCTACTTTTCCCAGGAGACTGCAATACGGATTATAAAAACATAATTAGGAATTACAGCTAAATTATGCATGCAAAGACCAAATTCTTTCAGAAACAGCAATACACTTCGGTAGAGAGCAATAAGTTCATTTTATACCTTTCTTCTCCAAGACATTACTGATTGATATCCATTTTTTTTTTGGGATAAAAAAAGAAATTCATTAAGATGAGGAGATGGGTAATACAAAAAGGTGGGGACAACGGATCCACTATACAAAAGAAAATAGATGCTAGGAGTCTAATCCTATCCCATAAAACTTGCTTGTTAGATAATAGAGAGACTATTTTAGGAAAGAGAGTGCTAATTTTGTTAGACGAGAGTAAGGAGAGGGACTATAAGAAGGAGAATGAGTACTAGAGTAGATTCATTCCGGATTTGGAATAGAATAGGCCCCTTGGAGAGTGGGTTTACCCTTTCTGTTCTTTCTGCATCTCTTATATATGTGAGTACACACACACACACATACCCTCTTCTTCTACCTCTGTTCCCACCTAATTATCTACTATTTCTCGGCTGTTTCTATAATTCTCTGCTATATTCTGTTATCCATATTCTATTCCATTCACATAATGATACCAGGATATTACAACATCCTTCATTCTAAATAAAGTCATCCATACAGATGGAACAAACTAAGCTGTAAAAATATCTACTAAAAACCCTCTGAAAATAGAAGGAACAAGGTAAGTAATAAAGTAACATTGTTCGGATGAATCATTGGCTCCGATAGTAACATTGTTAAAGAGAAACTATGGTTAATGTGCCTTCTGTTGGAAGTCCTACAAGACTAAAATCAGATCATGGTACTAATTGAAAAAATAAATAAATAAATAAATAAGAGAGAGAGAGAGAGAGAGGGAGAGAGTAAATAAAGTCATAATATAAGCCTATCTAGTGAATGACTTAAACAGTGAAACTAGATCTAGCGATAAAGATGAAATTTCATTTTAAGATAATTCCTGCTGTAGGAATGCAAATGATCCAACTTCCAGACATGTAAATATCAATTTAAAGCACAGCCATATTTATTTGCCTCATAAGGGTACTATTAAGAAGAAACATGATACCAGCAAAGTGACAATGCAACTTGAGGGGCAAGAGCAAAAGCAGTCACAACACATTTTTGTTTATACCATTCAAATTAGCAAATTTAAACATTGACCAACATAATGTTCAAAACTTCACTAGATAATGCAACAACATGAGAATGTAACAATGGTAGATAAAGTCAAAAGGACTCAAAATTCAACAATTTTTGTCATATGTGTAGAGACAGATTAACTAATGGCCAAAACTGCTCAAAAATCTTGCCTCCTTGGGCATAAGATTTACTGAAGATAAGAAACCTACAGTGGCGAGGTGATTGTCTCTCCAAGCCCACTATCCTATTGCAAGAGCCAGACATTTCAAATATATCAAAATACCAGAAGCAAAACAAGAGATGCAAATATCTCCACAGGCATGGTCGAATGAGAGGAAAACATACCTGTACAATTGAGGAATGAAGGTAAAAGTTGTGAGGCACAAGAGTTGCTCCCAGAAGACTCATTATCACAAAGGAGCTCTCCCCACTCAACTTGATTTGTATTCCATTCACAGATAATGGATTTTCTGGTCGGTTGAATAGTAATCCAAGTACAGTAAGAACTAAGACAAAGCCTGCTACATATTGGCCTAGGATCTTGGCCTTCTCAATGTCCTATATAAGGAGAAACTAGTAAATACATTTGAATAACAAAGGTCAGTAAACACAGAAGGAATAATACTTACAAGGAGGACAGCAAGAAGTAGATGAAACACAGCACCGGTGGCAGTTAGAAAAACACAAGTGAACAAATCCCACCCAAAAATAAGATTTAATCCTTGTGCCATTCCCAACATCTTGCAAAAACAGGTAAAATAATAGCTTCATGTCAATTAACTTCCTTTGATAATTTCTGAACCAACCTTATTGTAAATGGTTAATCTTGGCGTAAGAATATTACCATGTTAAGGTCTAGCATAATCACTGAAAGCTCTGCTTGAACCCCAAGAAGCATGCATGTCCATGTATCATACTCATTGCTGCAAATCTTTTGAGAAAGGAAGCAATGTTAGTCTACTTGGAATGCAAGCTAACCATCCACATGATGTTTAATATGAACTTTCCCAAGTAAGCATGCATGTGTGATCTTGGTCATATTAGGTTTGTCTTAGAGAATGTGGAAAGTAACAAAATAAAGCTGGTAGAATAAACCAGTCTTATGTTTAGGTTCAATTCCTCTTGAAAGTGACACTTTACAAACTTGTAGCTATATTTTTCCAAAGGTGTTAATCAGCAAGGTGTTACACTAATAAGCAGAAGACAAAACTAATAAATCCATAAGAAAAAAAAAAGTTAATTTCAGGCTATAAAGCAATGCAGTTGCACAGACATCCAAAATGGATTGCAACATCATAGAATTAGAATAGTTGTTTAAAAACCCCAAAGAGGAAGAAAGGATACCTGAGCAAGATCTCTTCCAGTGACTATACCAATCCTTGCAGAGATATACTGACAGAAGATAGCAGCAAGATTGAAAATTAGCATAAAAGGCATCAGATCAAACCCAAAACGTGCACCACCTTCAACAGTTGCCACCCACTTTCCGGGGTCAACATATCCTATCGAAATCAAAAGCACAGGTATAACGGCAGGAAGTGACCGATGAATAAAGCCTTGCTGGTGGTTAGCATTCAATCTCTCTGCTTCCATTTTACTCTCTGATATCGTAACACCAAGAATAAGGCTACCACCAAAATGACGATACTCAGAGGAATGCTATCAAGTAGCGAAAAGCCGAAAACTCTCACTGAACCAATGATAATCGTATAAATGCAACTTAACTTTATTCATATGGAAAGACTTCATCTCCTACATGGCAATGATCAATGAGGTAGCAGATTCACATATAAACAACAACTAGCTAGCTGATACAATTATTTGCAAACAATTCACCAAAGTGCATAATCCTTGTATCCCTGCCACTGGACTCTATTATTCAGACACTAAAACTAATCATCAACATCATCATCAACGGATACAAATCTAGTTAGTGTTCCTGAATCCTGATCAAGTCAACCCTGATATACAATCACAAAAATATTTTACAACATCCCCAAATAAATATTTCATTCATCAACTCATGGTGACCAAAAGTCAATCCAATTTGCTAAAAAGCTGACAAAGAAAAGACCCAATGATAAATTCAATCACTTCCACTTCAATCTGCCTGAATCCTGCAACAAATTGATTCAAACAAAAAAAATTAGTACCGATAACAACAACACCGCCTTATCCCACTTGAAAAAAAAAAAGCATTAGTACCTTAAATTAAGAAATGAAAAAACCAAATTTAAAAAAAAAAATCAGAACAAGTGAAAAACAGAGGAATAAACCCATGACCGAAGAAAGCATCATCATCACAATTAGGTTACATATTTACATTCAAGGTTCGAGAAATGCAAGGCACAAAAATAAGCACGTCAGAATCATAGCAACAAATCTTGCAGCATCGAAGCAGAGTGAAAAAGAGAAAGGTAGAGTCACAAAATTGTGAGCTCAAAAAAATCTAAAATAAATAAATGAAGAAAAAGAAAGGGGATAAGAACAAAACCCTACAATTGAAAAAGCTCCTGAAAAGCAGCTCAAGTTTTTGAAAAAGATAAGAACGAAAAGGGAAACGTATGCTTGGATCTGACGAAGCAGGTGATAGAAGAAATCAGTTGCACGAATTTCAAAGCTTCATATATATATAAAGTTAAAGTTAAGTAGTTAGGGTTCTAAAGAGATGAAAATCTATACCCTATGCTTCTGCTTCTGCTTCTTCCTCTGCTTATTTTGAAGGTCTCGCTTGTTTCTATGTGTATCTTCTATTTAGTATTTACTCCAACGAAGTAGATCTCACACACTCCCACGAGACCATCGCCATCACATAATTGTGATTATTATTATTATATTATTGTAATCCTAATTATTATAATTGGATCATTATCATTATTCTAGGCTTTAAATAAAGAAGTAAACTATGAGATTAATAATGCCTTTGACGAGATGAAGTAAACTATTCTCCTTATGTTCACTCATCCACTCACTCAAAATTTTATAATGAAATTTGATTCATATAAATTTTGTCTTTATAAAATAACTTTTTTCTATTAGTCACTGTTTAAAATATTTTTGTTGGGTCCTAGAAAATTTAGAAGTTATTTAATGGGGTAAAGTAAAGTATGGTTTATATCCCTAACGTCCGTAAAAGGTTTTAAAAATATCCTAACGTTTAATTTGATTCAATTTTATCTTAACGTTTTTTACTTATAAATTTTTATAAATTTTATACTTTATTATTTTAATTTTTCAACAATTAAGAGTAAAGTTGAAACCAATCAGAAATATTAAAGATAAAATTAAATCAAATTAAACTTTAGAAGTACTTTTGAAACTTTTCACAAACGTTAAGGATATAAATCATGTTTTATCCCATTTAATTTAATTATAGTCTATATAGGGCCATAATTCTGTACATTATTATATTTTACAAAAACCAGTCAACATTATATATATATTTTGTACATATATATTTTAGGACAAGTTGCCACATTACATCATTACAATTCCAATATTATCAAATTACACCAAAATCAGATAAATGATCAGATTATACCGTTCCCAATATATTATGGAATCTGTGGCAGGGTGTAGGGATTTGGTGAATCCGTGCCACGCTGCCACGGATACAGAGATGCATGAAAAAAATTGGACGAATCCGTAGCACCCTGCCACGGATTCAGGATATTGTGAAATCAACTAAAAGGGATCCGTGGCAGGGTGCCACGGATTCAGGTTCGTGGAGTCACTCCTATAAATACCAAGTGGTGGTCCTTGGTGAGGATGAGCGGCGAGCTAAGATGGTGGAGGCGGAGGACGGAGAGCGGGACATGAGGCGACGAAGCAAAGCGAGCCGGTTGGGAATGGGTGGATTAGGCAATTATTAAAAGAGTTTGGCCGATGATACTTTTACCGATGATAGTCCTCCTACACATCAGCCAGGTTAAGGTACGTCAGACCGTTCTCCATTAAATAACCATCGCTGAGATATGGCCACCTCAGTTGAATGGTTTAATACCAGGTCAATATTTACACTTTCAGAGTTTATTAACGATGAAAGTGTAATGTACGAAGTCTGTTTTTGGTCTATTGTAATAATTTACGATTACGTTAGTGTTGTTTAATTTGCATTTGTTGTTTGTAAAATAAAAATTACATAGCAACATGTAATGTACGAAGTCTTTTTTCAATTAACTTTTGGGTTCGCTTAATTATTTATATTTTCTTTTTCACGTAATGTAGATAATGCTTTAAAGTTTCGAAATACATAAATATAAAACATAAAACATTAAAAATATAAAACATAAATACATTAAAAGTATAAGGGCACACAACTCTATTAATTCATAAATATGTTTATAAATACATCAACAGATAACGCTTTGAAGTTTCGAAATACACAACGTAGTGCGTGAAATAAAATACATGAATAAAAATGATGAAAGAATCCCTAGGTAAAAATAAATCTCATGATGGGACCAAAATAAATCTCATGCTTGCCAAGATAAATCTCAAGCTCAAGAGGATTCTTGGGGTACTCGTAAGATGATGCTACGCCATATATCTGGTGTATGCTTATGTCGGTACATGTCCCCCTCTAAACCCCAAACCCTAAACCCCAAGACCTCTGTCATTTGCAGAGATGAAAAGTCAAACACATCTCTCTATCTTTTTTGTAACTTCTCAAGAACTATTCTCTCTCACTTTCTCTCTATAACCTTTCTCTCTCTAACACTACTCTCTCTTTCTCTCCTTCACTCTAAATCCATGCCACCTTGCCATGGATTTATATAGAATTTACATCACCCTGAATCCGTGGTAGAGTGCCACAGATTCGTCCAATTTTTTTTTTCATGCATCTCTGTATCCGTGGCAGGGTGGCACGGATTCACCAAATCCCTACACCCTGTCACGGATTCCATAGTATATTGGGAACGGTGTAATCTGATCATTTATCTGGTTTTTGTGTAATTTGATAATATTGGAATGTGAATAGAACATTGTGGTAACTTGCCCTATATTTTATATTTTATATATATTTAATAATATATTTAATTTTGTGGTTATTTTTTATATACATCTAAAATGGTTGAATTGTTTAATTTATTGTGTCAATATTTAAAGAAATAAATTAACAGTGTAAATTAAAATAAATAATTTTTAAATGTTACCCCAACTTAAAGAACAAATTTTAAGAAGATCAACATTTCATGGAAATAAAAGAAATCAAACATGCTATTCACATATTAAAATACAAAATATGTTGTAACAAAAAAAATACAAAATATGTGTCGAGAACATACAAAATAATTTATGGATGATGTCATCAAAATAGATAAAGATTATTTAATTATCGTATACTTTAAAGCACTTATAAATTATAATGCTAATATTTTAATAGATAGTCCTATAAAATACAAAATTACTTACGGATTATATCATCAAAGTAGATAGAGACTTTTGTGAGATCATTAGGAACTCATCTCAATTCTTATTTATGACTCACTTGTTATAAAAAATAACTTTGTATCAGTTTTTGCGTCATAAACTATAAATAATAACTTAAATTTTCCTTATTTTCTCTGATAGGAGAAACTAACTTTAGTCCTTGTTGGAACCCACTTATTGAATTAATTAAGAACAAAAATTATATTAATATATTTCTTAATTATTATTTTTGTCACACTAATATTATTAAAATTTAGAAATTGAAAAAAAGTTCACAACTATAATATAATCAGTATAGCAAAAAATTGAATGTTAAGATTGTTGGGTGTTTAAATTTTGAGCATAATTTTACAAGTAATTGAAAAAATAGTTGAACTGATATAGATCATTTTTTTAGAACAAGTCTAGAATTAATAAAGAAGAATGGAAAAATATGTGAAAACGAAAGTATGTGTTGTTAGTCTTTATAGATAAAATAAATAAATTATATATATATTTTTTATAACCGTTGCATTCCTAACGTTAACATTTATTATTATAATATTTTTTTATGGATAAAGGTGGAGACTCGTGCGCAGGGATTCACCTGCGTTAAGCCTCGTGAAGGAACTCCCCTCTCTTTGCTCCAACGCCAAGGTTTCCTCATTTCTCCGTAGTATGTTAGAAAGGGGACTCATATTTAGGACTAGGGTAACTCTAATGCGGAACTGGATCTAGGCCGTCAAAATGGACCAAATCAAACAGATTAGTCTGTTTATCCGCCTAAACGAATGTGTTTTTGCCTCTAAACTTGTATCATTTAAAATCAGAGTTAAACCCGTTTAACCAGAAAAAGGTTGCGAGTTAAATAAGCCAGCCTGGGGTAAAAGGGCTGGCCCGTTGATTTATTTATTTATTTTCAAAAAAGCAATATTTTTTTTCTAAATTTTATCTTATTCGACCCGAAAACTTAATTTACTAACTAAGCAACTTTATTTTTTTCTAAGGTTTTTTCCTAAAAAAAAGTAATTTTATTGAGTTAAAAATTAAAGTTTTGTTAATTTTTTAAAAATTAATTGAACGGGTCAACCCGTTTAACTTGTCGAGATAGATGGATTGGGCTAGAAAGTTTTAGCTCGTATATATAACCGAGGTCAAACGGATTGTTTAACTCACATGCTAAATAGGTCGGACATAAATTGGTCAAGTCCGCTCATTTGACAGCCCTAACTAGACCCAATCCTTGTTCATGACTAACCTGTCATAAAAAGTAACTCCACATGAGTTTTTCGTCACAAACAATAAATAAAAAATCAAAACTTCCCTCTCATTTGAAGTTGTTCTTATGAAAGAAAATGGATAATTTTAATGTACCGACACATGGTGTCTTTTGGTGCTGACAGCTATGTGGAGTGTAGTAACTGATACGTATGTGTGATCTGATCTGGAATAGAGAAATAAATTTGTAGACCCCACCAACAGCAGCAGACTAATGTACAGGTGTGGTTCTCCATAATAACAAACGATGAAATTGCGATGAAGTGATTAATAATTGTTTGGTGGGCTTGAGAAGTGTTTTTGGAAATTTTGGGCCATTGATGGAGATGAACAGGCCAGGTACGGCTATTGCAGTTGAGCTTCATTGCAAAAATTGAGTTTTTGGGTGGGTACTAAAAAGTTGATGCTTAAATATAAATTGTTATTATATTTGATTACCTTCTAACGTAGTTTTTTTGGGCTCGGGTGAATTTTTTTATTGTGATAGTTAGTCAAGAAGATTATAAGAAAGTGAGTAATTAATGTATAAAAAAAAATAAGGAAAGTGATTTGTGTCCAAGAAGAAGAAAAAAAACTATTTGTAGTTATGAAAAAAATAATAAAAAATTATTTGGATTTGTGCAAAATAAAAATAAAATAAAACGAATTTGAATTTTTTTTATCGGAAGGAGAAATTTGTTGGATAATTTAAATGTAAACTCACATGTGAAATATCTTTTAGTATTTTCCAAGGTTCAGATAACCGGACCGATCACTGAACCGGTGAAGTGATTGGTTCAAAAATTTAGAGGTTCAACCGAGATCGGACCGTTTCCTTAAATATATAATAAAATAATTTGAAATCATTATAAAATTATTTAAAATATAATATTATTAATTTTTAATTAAAAAACGCTAAAAAATCGGTCCGGTTCACGGTTTTTGACCGATCTGATACCAATCGGTTTTCGCATGTAAACCGGACCGAACAAAGAATCGATTCTCGATTTTTTCGGTCGAACCGGCCGGTCCGGTCCGGTTTTTAGAACACTGGTATTTTCTAAATACTGTTATCATTATTATTGTATAAGAATTATTACTAGGGATAAAGTAGGTTGCAAATAATGTTGCGAAATATTTGGAAATTTAGATAATAAATTTGTTTGTTCTGCTTCAGTTAATTTTTTTTTTTAATAAAATAGCCAATATTCATATACAACAATTCTATTTGCACACCAAATTCAGCCACCAAAATCAGCCATCAGTGTATAATACGCATTGAAATATAAAATTCATACTAAAAATGAATTAAACTAGACATGTATTTTGTATTTCCATGCGTATTATACACTGGTGGCTGATTTGATGGTTGATTTTGGTACACACCTAGAATATCTAATTAATATATAATGAGAAAAAAGAAAGCAATAAATACTTGAGATTTGGTCAATCATTCGGTTGTGGCAAGTTGTATGTAATTTAAGGGAAAAAATTCAAAAGGAAGGTTGGATTGATATCGAAATTAAACAACATTGAAAAGAAAAAATAAAATAAATAAATAATAGAGACGCTTTTTTGAATTTTTTATTGAAAATTTCTCTTTTTGTTGCTTTCTACCTCGACTAGACCACTAATAATCATTATTTTCCACTAGAACCAATATCAAATTTTCATTGCTTTTTTTGAATATTTTCCAAACCACCAATATTTTTTTCGAATACTAGAAACAAATTGTTGATCCTTACATTTCTCTTCAAACATGAGATTCGTCATGTTTTTGGCCTCTGTAGTTCTTTTTCTTTTTAGTCACATGCCTTTCTTGGTTAAAATCACAACCCAACCTGACTCAACAAAACCAAACCAACAATTACCGGTTAAAATCACCTTAATCACCCCCATTACATACCCGTAATATCTCACTCATTCTTCTCTAGCTCATTACCCAACATATCAAATTTGCTGTGCGACTGAACCTGAACCATCTCCCTTACCACCCAATAGATATGTGTCGCATTCAAGAAATGTCATAAATTTGTCAGCACACTAGAATTCCTCAAAGAAAATTATGGGTGAGACTTTAATGCCAAATTGGAGAGAGTTTTGTTTCCCTATAGAAAGATAAAGTTAGGTTCAAAAGGGAGTAGAAAAGCTCGATGAAAAATGAAAATGCTAGACTTTTTCTTTTTTTTCCTTTTTTTTTTGTCTTTTTTGCTCTTTTTGGCTGAATTTTTTATTTTTTGGGCAGGACATAGAGATATAAATGTTGATGGACTAAAACATGTTTGATGATAGAGACTTGGACATGGATACAATGTTTTCTGTACAATTTTCCTTATCTTAGATTGTGTTTGGTTAGCAGGTATGTCCACTCAATCATGGTTGTTAAACTTGCGTTTTAACTCGTAAAATTGTACGATTTTACGTTTCTAAGTCATGAAATCGATTCAAATAATGGTAAACTCATTGTCAGGTAAATTCGGCTGAAACTCGGTCAAACTCGCGAGTTAGCGAGTTTGAAAAATGGTATATTTTATCTCAAAACGACACTATTTTGAAGGAGAAAGGAAAGAAGAGGTTTTCTACACATATTCTCTCACTCTGTTAATCAACTATTGTGCTCTCATCTCAACTCTCTCTTGCGTAGCTCCCAAACCTACTTCCATGGCTTCCCAACTTTTAATCTGAACGCCAGTCTTCACCGGTTCCACTGCCGTTCTCCGCCGGGCCGTCACACTCCGCCACAGCGTTGAGTCGTTCGTCTCCGCTCCTTTGCTCGTGTCGTTCATGTGTCTCCTCTCCTCTGCGGTACAGTCGTTCATCTCACTCTATCTGGTCTTGCTTCGTGAGCCACTGCGCCATATCGCCATGCCGTCAAGCCATGCTGCGATGCTGCCTGCATCTCCGTTCGTATCACTCTCTCTTCTCCATTTGAGCTTCTTTGCCTTTCCAAGTCTCCATCTCCGGTAAGCAAATTTCCTTAAACTTAATTTTATCTAATTAATTTGTTTCTCAAATTCACTATCGTTACTGGTGATGTGTTGTAGACTTGTAGTATTGTAGCAATTAGCAATTTAGCATGTTAATTTTTTATACCTTCGTAATATTGTTGCTTGTTAATCAACTTAATCTAATTAACAATTTGCTATTTTGTTATACAACTTATAACTTATACATTAGTTAGGAATTTTCTATTTCACTAATTTGATTATTTTTTAATTTGATGTGTTAATTTAATTGGTGCCTTCTCTCATGGCCCATGTGGGTCAATGGCTTTGATGGCCTAATTTGACACACGAATGATATTAAGGCATGTGGCACAATGTGAAGTGATTTTTAACCGAGTTGAAAAGTAAAAAGTCAAAAACATTCCTGTGAGTTTGTGGGTATAATGGTCAATCCATGTGTGAATTGGATTGGACAATCGAGCCCAACCAACTAATGGACCATGACCAACCTTAATTGCGGCCTCTACTCTACCTAATAAATGTCATATCACACTGAAAAAACAAAAAAACTGTAGCTTACACACACTTATACAATACATATTATGTTTTCTTCATGATATTAATATTTACTAACTAAAATATTTTAATAAATTTTATTTTATGCTTTCTTAATTACTGATTTTATTTTATTTTCTCTTTCTAAAATAATAATTTTTTCCATTGGACAATAATAACAAGATACACATTTGATTATAATTGTTGAACCTAGAAATTTAATACAACAACAACAAAGCCTTGTCCCACTAAGTGGGGTCGTAACATTTTTAATTCATGTCATGAAGATTCGACTTAGTTTTCATGTTGGCTGTCGAAGGCCTAACACAATCCTTCTCCTTTATCCGAGCTTAGGACCGGCTATGTACTGCAGGTGTAACATAGGCGGAGTTAACCTAGAAATTTAATAAATTAACAAAAAAATATTTTCTTAACTAGCTATGCGCATATATATTCTAAGCAACAAATTTATTAAAGCACTTATAAAAAAATTATTAAAATCATCATTTTCTTATTTATTACACATCTATTTACTGATTATAATCTAATGCTAATTTCAGTATTATTAAAAGCTATCAACTTAAAAAGGAGTGAACAAAAATTCCTAATTATAATTTAATAAACATAACAACAATATTATTACAAGTTTACAACTATATCACTAAGGACGGAGCTAGACTTTCCTGTTAAGGGTGATCAAATTTTTTTTAGCTTAAAAAAATAAATAATATTATTTGTATATTAAAATTAGGAATAATTCTATTTGCACATTAAAATTAGCCACTAAAATCAGTCATTTTGTATAATATACGTTAAAATATAAAATACATGTATAGTTTAACTTATTTTTAGTGTGTATTTTATATGTCACTATGTATTATATACTGATAGCTAATTTTAGTGGCTGATTTTGGTGTACACCTAGCATAATCTAAAAAAAATTACTTGATGAAAAAATTTAAAATATTTTATTCACGAAATCAGAATTCACATAATACATAAATTTAAAAATAATAAATACTAAAGTATTTAAATATCATAATATAAAAAAAACATTACAAGAGTTTATTTTTCTTTAGTTGTTTAAATAATTAAAATAATGTTGTAGACATCAGTTTTACACCCATATAAAAATATGATTATTATTAATTAAATATATATTTTAATAGATGAACCACAAAAAATAAAAAATAATTAACATATCAAAGATTATATTTTATATCAATTCAGTGTCTACTAAAAAAATGTACATTTTGGTGAAATCGTATTAATTATCATAGTTAGATTTTATTTTATCTCCTGGCCCATTGTCCTTGTAAACCCAATTAAAGCTAGATATGAAGAGGCCCAGGTTATGCGCTTGCTTTTCCCTAACTTACAATGACATTCCTACCCCTCCGGACAAAAGCATAGTACTCAATACGAGCTTTTGACCTCACTCTTTCCAAAGCCCCACATGTCAAGACGCAATTGGATTCTTGCATTTTGTCCACCATAGTTCACCATAATTATGCCACCAGAGATCTTTCCAATTTAATTATGTGAATTGTTGATTATTGATTCATGGTCAGAAATTAGAATGTCTAAGAATGTTGGGTCAGGGATAGGTTCGGTTCATCAACTATGTTCTATGTTGTATTATAATTTGTATTTGTATCATTGTGTATTTATGTATATTCAGTACTCATATTATCGTAATATTATCATTAGTGAAGTTTATTATGTGTTTTGAAGTTGAAAATTTTTAATTTTGAATACCTATATTTCAGATTATGTAAAAAATATTATTATTATTCATATAGGTAAACTCGTACGATTTTACCTGAACTGGCGAGTTTAACAACTTTGCACTATAGACATGATGACACACGTCCATTGTTTGGTTGTTGAGGGGTTGTTGAGACACTAATTTTGAAGGGCACAGTGAAACACAGTTTGCATGTATTTAGTGTATCTCTAATAAGTTGAAGCACGGATATGAGGGACGTTGATTTTTTTTTTCTTTTTTATCCTTAATAATTTCTAAATTCAACTTTTAACATAAACTCTAATAACTCTTTCTCCCTCCTTTCTCAATTTCTTCCTCTCTTTTCTCATTTTCCTCCTCATCTTCCTTTGCAATTATCATCTTTTTCCATCACCACTAATATTGCATCATCCACTTCTCACTCGCCGTCAACACATCCAAATTTGTTGTTCACCATTGTCATCGCTGCGACCTTTTTTCCTTGTTCTCCCAGTAATCGCTGCTACTACACCTTTCTTTGTTCTTCCCTTCTTATTCTTTGCCACTTGTCTAAATCGGTCATCCGCCTCTATATCCGTTGAGACTCCAACCTTCGTTCTCATAGATCTGGTGTTTGTCGCCGACGCTGCCGCTATCGTTGCGCCTTATCTCTCTGTCATCCCTTTTCCACTCTTCGCCACCACATCTCTTCTCCTCCACCTATCTCACTCACCGCCACATCTTTTCTTTTCTTTTGATTTTTCTAAATTTTGTTGATTGTACTGACTTTGTCGCTTTGTGATTTTTTCTTTTTGGTTTTGAGATTAATAAATGAAAATTGTTCAAAATTTTATTAGCGATGATTATTTTGGTTAATTGTGGATGATGATGATGATAATGAGTAGGATAGTAAAATCGATGGCGGTTGTTTAGTTTGTCTTTTAGATGTTAATGATGAGAATGACGAATCAGATGGTTCCAGCAGTGGTGGTTGTAAATGATGGTGATAGTAATGGCAGTGGTAGGAGTGGTGTTACTATGAGGGTAAATTTAACATTTTGATATAAGTGTAAATTCAGTGTACTGTTGCGTATTCTAATACCAAACTAAATCTAAAAGTTGTGTAGATTTATCTATGTGCAGCTATATCTTTGTGTCTCTGTCCACTCTCTTTTGAGACTACAAACAAACGGATTCTTAGTGTCCACTTTTTTGTGAAAGAAACTGAAAGACATGAGATTTGACAAGATTGATACAAGATTTTTAATAAAATTTTTTCTCTTTTACCCATTTTAATTTTGAGATCACACAAAAAAAAAAAAACATATTTTTCACTCACTTCTCTTCCCTCAATCAGCATTCCTTCTTCTTCTTGCTCCTCTTCTTCTTCATTCTCTTTTCATACTCCTTATCCTTCTCTTTCTCTTTCCTTCTTCTTTTGCTACATACTCTTTATCTCTTCTTCTTTCATTCTCTCCTGACGTTGTCTCTTTTTCTATTTTTTTCTCTTATTCTGTTGCATTGTTTCTCCCCCTCTCTCTTCTTTTTCTTGTTTTTTCTTCTACTCCTTTCAAACAATAATATGTATAAGTAAAATCTATTTGTTTAGTTATTTGTTTGTTTACGTTAAAATAAACACTAAATCTTCCAAAAGAATAGAAGGGTCTGTATCTGAGAAAAAGAAAAATTGGAATAATTATTTTATTTTATATCAGTTTATTTTTGAAAGGATAAAAATACATTTTACATTATATTTTAGTCTTGTCTTTGTGTGCTCGGTGTATTATTGCGAAACACCATTATTACCACAAAACGAGTTTAGCCACAAATCCCTACAAATCCATTTTAATGGAAACCTTTCTCGGCTAAATTGTTCGGTGATTTGTAACTTAATTTTTGACATGATTGATTTGGGCTTTTATCTATTGGCACAATGCTCACAGTGATGATCATACACTCTTTATCAAGTTGGTACAAATGAAGAATTTAACGTGTCGCTAATGTTCATCCATTTCGTAATTTCCTTCAATTTTTTAGGATTTATTTTTCATTTCCCAAATTCAATTCCTAAGGTCTTATAAATCGTACTGTAGCTACTTCACCTCCTTCCCTGTTGCACTCTAAACCCACTCACCCATAGTCTAAATATTAAATAATTGTCCCACACTATCTTTTAATCAACAAATTCTTATTTTTCTAAAATCTCTAAGCCAGTATAAAGATTGGCATAAAGTTCAAGATTATTTTCAGTGTTCTCTAATATCTAACTTCTGTAAATAGCAATCAAGCCTCAAAATTTGTGATGGATTTTCACATTACAAGTTGAAATTTGCAATTCTTAGTTGTTCAATTTTTCATTCTCTCTTTCCTTTTTTTTTTGGACATAGTCCCTCTTTTCTACTAGTAGGATATCTAATTGAGTTTCATTGGTGTTATTTTTATTATGACAAATCTATAATTTCTCATTATTTTCTAGGAATTTAGTTCATTATGAAGCATAAACGTAATATTTTTGGACCATATAAATTTCAATTAAAATGGGAATGAATAACACGATAAACTAATGTGACAATGAATAATATATGTCATGTTCTGTATATTTTTTGTATTTATGTACTTTTCTATTATTATTATTAAACAAAAGTGTGGATGACATTTTATTACTTTTAAAAAAATTTCATTATGTTTAGGAGAAATAATTAGGAAGGCCTATGTCAAAGTGAAATTATCTTATTAATTTTGATTAAAAAAATATGTAAATGGAGAAATATAAATATTAACGGTAAGTGCATTAAATTTTTATTTAGACTACTGAATTTTTATATTACCAATGAATCATGTGCATATACTAATTCATTACAATGCATTTTTGTTTATAGGAAAAAATTTCAAAACATTTGCATGAAAAATGAGTGTGCTGCCACTGAAGGTGTTCATTCAAAAGTATTGGCTCAAATGATGTAATTGGAAAATTTTATGACCTGAGAATGGAAAACTTGTCAATGCAAGATTTTAGTGATGTTATATATATGTCCGTGTGGTTTTGGTAAGTGCAAATGAATTTTTTGGTAATAAACTGTGGAGGCTATAGCAATGTAGTCAACAACAGGTTGAAGATTTAGATAGTGACAACTATTCACAAATTACTATCACTAAAATGTGGTATTTTTTTATGGTTAAAGAGTGTCGACCCAATTAGTGAGCAATACAACAACACCAAATTTCATTAACAACCCCCTTCGACATTTCATCAAGAATTATTGATAGAACTATTAAAGTTCTACATCATATCATAATAGATACAAAACTAAAAACTACCGATTAATCAAATTTCATGTAAGTGAAGTGCCTATTACATGTGCCATGGCTTGTCCTATTTGATTCATAATGTGAAATAGTTTGATTCTCCATGTAGCAATTGTCTTTCCATTTAATCCTGATATCTTGAGATACATATATATTGTGGTCACATTTTTTGTAGTATCTGAGTCACACCTACTTCATGTGCCCCAACTTCTTTATTTTATTAGGATCCTCCTGATCATCATGTATCCATATCCTTTCCGTGAACTATCTAGCTCCTACCATTGAGTTTGTTCTCTGATATATATCTAATTGTTCTGTTTTGCTGAATTCTTTGAGCCATAAAAGTTTTATTTCTCAACATTCTCAATTCTCAACTGATTCCAATTTTTCCCAACATCCATTCCTCTATTTTCTTATTGTCTCCTTCCTCTAACACAAATTGCAGCGAAGATTCCAGGCTTGCCAACATGGCTTCACCACTTGTTCCCACCGCCACCAGAGTTCTCATGGCGCACATTATTTTACTTATATAATCTTGTAAATAACCTCCAGTTGCGAACTCATTTATGTCTAGTATAAATATAACACAATTTCACCCTCACCATTCTCCTTCAAGTCTCACAACTATATCTTTATTGAAGATACTCTTCTCTCATTTTTCACATCCATTGATTTATTTGTGCTCTAATGATTTCCCACATATTACCTAGCACCAGCTAATATGATGATGAAATACCTACTTTGTCCGATAATGTGCCGCACATTTAGTTTTAGTGCCTACTTGTTATATTAATCTTTAGCTATATTTGATTTAGACTATGTTAGAGTTAATTTCACTTGTTACCAATTAGAAATTTAGAATTTGGTAGTATGTTAAACCATTATTATTTCTATTCATTCAGAGCACATATCTCTCTATTATATATTAGGTCGCTTCTACCAAACGCTCTTTTTTTAAGATGGTAAAGTACCTCTGTGACATGACATTCTCCTATTGATTGTTTGGGTGAATATAATCTTAACCAGAGTAAATACCTTAACCATAATAGAATTTTTATGCAATTTTAAAAAATTTTAAATTAACCCCAACCCCAACTCAACCCACGTACTTCCCCAATCCTTCAACGAAGGGAACTCATCCTCCCTTATCTGTCATTGTTTCTGAAATTTTATTTATGACTTAAAAAGTGTTACCTTAAAGTTTTTAATCAGCCAATATCACTTTTATGAATTACAAAAATTGTTAACTCAAGACATATGATCTTATGAATGAGAGTATATGGCATACACACCAGTAAAATTCATCACCCAAAATACATGATCATAAGAGGATTTTTTTCAATATTTTGCAATTTTCATAAGAAGAATTTTTTAATTTAAGACTCAGGATTAGCCAAAAGCTTTTCTAAAATCTTCCCCGGCATCATAGTATAAAGATGCAAAGATTCATGGTTCACGAGAACTCCAAGTGAGCCATATAACATGAACTAATAGTTAGAAATAAAAAATTAAAAATCAATAAAGATCATGAATTTAAGCAAAAAGAAAAAGTCTATTAGACTCTTACGGTTGTACGAATAGGGTGGGGTGGGTTGAGTTGGACTCAGGTATGGGGTTGGGATTAATTTAAAATTTTTAAAAATTATATAAAAGTTTTATTACTGTTAAAGTATTAACTCCGGCTAAGGATATATACATTCAAGCAATCAGTTGGAGAATGCCATGTCACAAAGGGTAATTTATCCCTCTAAATGAAAGGGTTGGATAGAGGACTGAAAAATTATTATATGGAATAGATGTGCGTGTATATCAAGTATGTTATATATGTGTGTGTTTAATTTGAATATGGCATTTTCATTTTTCCCATGTGAATAAAAGTTTTTCGCATGGTGAGAAAAAACTTTTGGGAGTATGCAAAAATGTTTTTCGCATGGTGCAAAAAACTTTTGGGAGCATGCAGAAAAGTTTTTCTCACCATGCGAAAATTTAAAGTAACACAAGATTTTCGCATGGTGCAAAAATTTTCTGATTGGTTAATAGTTTTTTGCACCATGCAAAAATTAATTTAAAAATCATTTTTTTTCTAGTATAAATACCTATTAGAGTGGTGTGAATTCATCCAAAAGTTTCATTAAGCAAAGTTAATATGGAGAGCGATATAGTTTTTCGAGTGTATTATAACGGTGAAATCATTCCTCATACAGAAGAAGGTGTTTCTTTTGTATCAGAAAGTTCGATATCCTATGTTGTTCCAGGTCCAGGTTTTACAAGTTTCTCTGAGCTCCGAAATAGTATTTAACATGGTACGAAGATATCAGTGACAGTGAAAATGATCTCGAGGCTAGCTGTGGATTCAACAACGAGAACGAAAATATGGGAGAAGAAGAGGAAGCGAACACAGTTAGGCAGATAGTGACGGAAGCGATCACAAGGCAACAACAGAGCATTAGCAGGGCATCTAGTTCAGACATGGGCGAACAGAATGTAAGAAATGCAACAGGGCAAGATCCATATGGGGCTCCATCCTTTATGCGCATGCTAGATCTTGAGGCTATGCATTCACCAGAATTCCCGCAGTATGTGAACCAAGGTGTGTTTTGTTGTGAAAATTTTTTCTTTAATTCTTGTGAGCAATGTCTGATTTTGGCTATGTTTGTTCAGCGGTTGTGGGCGAAGATCGCGAATTTTGTGTGGGTATGGAGTTCGAATCCAGGAAGTTAGCTATTGCCGCAATCAGGAGCTACACCATATCCAAAGGGGTCGATTACATGGTATATGAATCTGAGCCTATGACATTTTACGCCAAGTGTAAGAAGTTTGGCAATGGATGTGGCTGGCTTATCCGAGCTAGTTTGATTCGAAAGAAATCATGTTGGGTGATAAGGAAGTATAATGGCAAGCGTACGTGTTCAATGTCTTCGATTTCACAGGATCATTCAAAGCTGGATTCGGACACGGTTGTAGAAGCTATTAGGCCACTGGTCCAAGCTGACCCGACCCTGAAAAGTGTGATCAATAATTGCGGATGTTCAGGCCAGGTTCAACTACACCATTACTTACCGCAAGGCGTGACTTGCAAAACAAAAGTTCATTGCGAAGATCTATGGTGATTGAGAAACTTCTTATGGAACATTGCCAGTATGGTGCAAGGCAATGTGCGACTCGATGAAACATTGCCTGCTAACCCGATCCGCTGAGTGCCACTCAACACACTCGAATGACAGAAGTGGACTAACGGTGCTAATTAGCTCCTGTTGAGCATAGAGATCGACGAGAAGATGAATTCCTCCATATGGTTGCCAAGTGAACTACAACCAAGAACACTACTGTGAAAATCATGTTACGAGATTTCAGTAGTTATACTTAAGTATAGTAAATACATAAACAATCAAACCATACCGCGTTTTGCCCCATCTGATCCAATATCTGCCTAATGCGCGTAACGGATATCTGTCTGTAGTGTTCCAAATTCCTCTAATGACTCCACCTAGTACACGACAACATATGCATCATCAATGAAAAATATTAAAATTCTCATTATAACAACATTAATTCAACATTTAACTAAAATACCTCATTGCTAATGGGACGAAAGGATCAACGAGATTATCTCTACGGATTGGTGCCAACCACGGCATCCGCTCCCATGCCCAAATACACAGTAGCGTGAGAGGGCCATCCACATCCTTACTTGAGTATCAGGATGCTCGACATAAAGCCCTAGAAAGGTGGACTAGGCATGCTGACCCCCAACTGTAACTTCTGATTTCTCCCAAGTCCTTGAAAAGTGGCAGGAACTTCGAATGCACAGAAGACGTCGTCGTATCAGGAAACAAAACAGTTCCCAACAATAATGCTATGTGCATACAGACATATCTTTCCCTAGATTCATCCGCGTCTAGTCTTTCTCTGTCTCGAAGGTTCCGAATCCATGCAAGCTTAATAGCACCCGATGATCGATCACCTCCGTCCGGAGCAACTCCAAACACCTCTATGCATGCATTCTCTACGAATGCGCTGCGATTATTCAGAATGCCTGTTACCGATTGGCCTTCAATTGGAAGTCCAAAAATATACAGTACGTCTTCCAATATAACCGTGCACTAGCCAACAGGCAAGTGAAAAGTATGAGTTTCAGGGCGCCACCTTTCAATTAGTGTCGAGACCAATGGATAGTGTCCGTCTACTTCTTGTAACCTGTTTACATGACGGAATCTGGTATTTTCTAACAAGCCAACCACTAAAGGGTTACAATCGCCCGGAAGATCAAGTTTTCTCAGATTCAAACGTCTTCTAGCCTATCATTGAAACAAGAAATAATTATTTGTAATGTTAATAAAGAATAAATAATAATAATAATAATAATAATAATAATAATAATAATAATAATAATAATAATAATAATGATCAAATAAAACTAAAATAATAATAATGGTGCCGTGGTGTAACGTTATTATTATTATTACTAGGAAAATTATATTTATTACTATAAATATAATAATGTTGGTGACTTTATAAGAGAAATAATAATAAGTATACTACTGTTTCAATATAGTAGTAACCCTATTTCAATGTTAAAAAGAAAAAAAACCAGTCCTCTTAAAAAATAATAATAATAATAATAATAATTATTATTATTATTATTATTATTATTATTAAAAAACATCATGTTTAAAACAACATTATTAATATAATTAAAAAATTAACATAATAAACAAAAATAATATAATTAAAAAACTTACATATTTCGAATACTCGAGGTACTCAACAATGTGATTTTGTTTTAATGTTGTATCACGAACCATAACGAATTCTTTAATCACTTAAAATTTCACTAATCACTTTTAGTACTCAAAATACTAGTACTCACTTTTAGGATACACTTGCTTCCTTTCTTCCTTCTTGCGAAAAACAGAACCATTCTACTAACTTAAGACACCAACAAATATATTTGCTTGCTCCCTCCCATCGAACACAATTGGCCTTTGCGCTTTTATTATGGACCACCTTATTTCTCACCACAATGCAACACGTGTCTTCCTTATCAATTTTTCGCAGGCTGCAAAAAAGGTTATTTTTGCTGGATGCGAAAAACTTTTGCCGCTTTAATTTTCGCAGGCTGAGAAAAATGTTAACTGTTGACACGTTATCCTGCCACCACCTAAGCCAACAACTTTTCTTCCTTTTTTCAATTTTTTGCAGGCTGAGAAAAAACTTGGACCATACATGTGAATTACACCCCTCTATCCAACATTACAGCTATACGCCACTACCTCTCTCATATTTAAATTAATTTCTGTGGATAGAACTCACCTATATAGGAAAATTCTACTATAAAGACATTTAAGTGTCTTCTATTTTTCTTATTATTTATTAATTTTTGTTATTGTTTATGTTAGTATTACAAAATTTGAAAGTATTAGTAAATATAGAAAAAAATGGAAAATTATTTTTTTGAGAAAAAAAATTTATTGACTTACCAATTAATAAACTATAGAAATGCCTAAAAAATAGTTTGTTTATATGTCTTGATTTTGTCATCTAAAAATGTGTACCTAAATAGCTCTCACTTTTGTCACAAAAGAAAAGTGTGGTTAAAAAACTTATTCTGCCAAATTTAGCCACAGGTAAAACGTAAGATAAGCAAAATTTTTATTGTATATAATTTTATTCTATCATAGAAAATAATGTGTCTAGTTGTATAACTTTGTGGATATCCAAAGGTCTTCATTGGTATTAAAAATCGTGGCTAATAAAAAATATGTCACCCTCTTTGGCCACGAATATTCATTCATGGGGAAAACAACATTTTCATGCACTACCGAAAAAACGCATGTTTACCATGGAAAGTTTCCCACAAATTAAAATCAGTGGGATAACTTCTTTACTGTAGCAATGTCTTGCAATGAATTTTAGCTATGTGGCTAAAATACGCGGAGGTTTGCCACCATTTCATTTTTCTGTGTAAAAATTTATTGGGCCTTCTAAATTGGCACTGTTGCAATGTAGCGAAATCCGACTCTCTTCATTAAACTAAGCCACTAATTCCACTCACTCACAATCAAAATAACTCCTTATCATTCTTTCTCTTTCAGTTTCTACAAATCCTTATCTTCTCAACGGTTAGAAGAGGGAAGAACTACAAGGAACGAGCAACAGAAAAACAAAACACCGCTTAGATGAAGGAGAAAAGAAAAGACGGAGAAGTCTCTGTTGTTTTTGGTGTGTCTAGTGATTGTTGTCCCTTCATCTTATGACTGCTCATTAGTCGTTATTTCTATCTCTCGTGGTCTGCGCCATTGCTATTGTTGCCGTCTTTGTAGGTTGATTTTATCTCAACTCTTCCCGCCTTCATTAAATGATTTATATAATGTGTGTTATATTATTGCTACTTCTGTTGTTCTATTGTGTTCTGTTATCATTGCAGAAGTTTCCAGTCTAATACGAAGGGAAGAAAAACTTGAATACAATTTAAATTAGCTAAAATAGATAGGTACTCAAATGTATATAAATGTTCCATATTTTAATAATGTGCCAAATTAAACTAAATTTTATTTTGCTATTCAATTTTTTGATTGGTTTCAAAGTAGTAGTGTATCTTAGTACCTGTATCCAAGGAACTAAGTGCTTGTAATGCTTTGTCATAATAAAAACTACATTTTGGCTTGAAATTATACTCGTTTGTGTTCCTTTGGACAATATGAATATAGAAACATGAAATATGATAATTTAGTCACTTATATATATTTTATATTTTGTTTTTAATTTTTTATAATATACTCTATTGTACTCTAACGTACTCTAAAAAAATTTATTGTCTATAAAATAGAAAAATCACTTATATATATTTTGAATTATTTAAGGTTTTACAAAAATTAAGAAATATGATTTTGAATTTGATCTTTTGTTATGTTGAATGCAAGAATTTTTTTTAGTGATCCACCGACATTTCATTGAAGCTCAAATAATATCATACTAGATGAGAATTTTGAGGCTAAAAGGGAAGTATTTCATTTCTCACTAAAACTCTATTTTTTATATATATTTTATTGACATTGCAAAAGCAAATAAAGCACTTTTATTTTAAATTAACATCACATTAGATTTTATTCTCTAATTATGTTTTTTTTTTATGATTTTGTACTGCAGCTATTAGATGCTTGGAGAGAATTGACTTGGAAAGTCACATGATTAGACTCGTCTTCCAACTTTGATAATCTGAGAGACAACTATAGTTTATGTTTTATCTTTGCTATTACTCTATATTTATTTTTTCATATTAATTTAATTATTGAGAAAAATATGTAAGACGTTAATGTAAAAATATTTATTCTATTATTAAGTATTTATAGTCTCTGAATATTTTTTATTGTGTATTTTTTTATTGTTTTTATCTTTTGCTGCCTATTATTTTACTTTATTCGATGGTATAATAATAATAATATTAATAATAATAATGTGTCTTAATTTTGAGCTAAAGCATTGTTATTATGATTTTTTTATTTTAAACTTAACTTTGGTGATAAACCACGGCATTTAGCATGACTATTATAATTTAACCACGAAAAGTATAATAAAATTGGTTGGTAAGTCACAAAAATTATATGGCTAAAATAACTCATTAATATTAGCCACAGAAAAGTGTGGCAATAAATTCCGGCCTGCCCAAATTAGCCACAGCTAAAAGGTGACATGATCAAATTTTTTATTGTACATAATTTCATTTGTTACGAAAAAAAAAATGTGCATAGTTGTGTGAAATTTGTGGCTAGAGAAAGGCCTCCACAGTTATTAAAATCATGACTAATTGATAAAAAATCGTGGCTAATTAAAAGCGCACCTTGTTTAGCCACATATACTCATTCATGGCAAAAGTCTTGTTGCCATTGTTTTTGTGCAATTTAACCACTATTTTTTCCATAGCAAAACTCCTTATTTTTTGTAGTGATGATTTTTTTAGGAATTTAGCCATAATTTTTTGTGTGGATAAAGCCATTTTCTTTAGTAAATATAGAGACATTAATTTTCAATATCTTATTCTATTTTGTTTTTGTTCCAATGTTTTATTTTGCCTTGTTCACACTAACAAATGCAGTCTTTTCTTCTGCATGCATATAGATTAAAAAATGGAGAAATGCTACATTAATTACAAAATTACTAAAACGGGAAAGTTTTTTAAAAAGATCCCATAAGGTTTATCACTAACACATTAATGTGGAATTATTTAAGTTATGTGTTGTTTATATCCAATATGTTTTATAATTTTTAAAGTTAATTCCATTAACAAAGAGGCTAATATGATAATTATATATGTATCTGAAAAGTTATTTTATATAACTTATTAACAAGAATATGCGATGGTTATTATAATTTCTATTTTTAATAAAAAATATTATTGTATTAAGTGAATCATAATGTATTAGAAGTCATCTTTACGATGACCCCACAAGCACATGTGAGTAGGAATGTCAATTTTTTCTATAGCGCTGGGTATCCGCGAATATTATCCATCATGGGAACTTAACATGGATTCGCTAATTCTCTTGAGGACGGAGTTCCACTTCCACGAATAAACGGAGACAGAAGAAGGGATTAAGATGCCCGTCTCATGGAGACTTACTAAACCCTGACACAATAGAATTACAAAAAAGCCTCGTTAAATAGTAAGCAAAATGTATAAATCATACTAAAAACTAAAACAAATATTATTTGAATATGTTGGACTTAATTTGATTATGTTTCTATTGAAATTATATGTTTTAATGTTAAATTTGGTTGTATTGAATTTGATTATGTTATAATTATATTTAATTTTAAAAATTCATTTAAGTTTAAGGGCTTCACGCCCATTGTCATGCCTACAAGTGACAGAAAGAAGAGATGATGAGAGAAATTCTTTTTAGATAATATGATGTTTTTAGTGATTAAGGATGATCTCCATGACTTATTTGTACTATTAAAAATGATCTATTATCTATAAATTAAATTATATTTTGGTCATGCAATAGTGATGTAGTCCATACAGGCCCGGCCCTGGGGTAGGCCCAAGGGGCAACCGCCCAGGGCCCAGCAAAAAAAAAAATTTCGATGTTATTTGAAGGGCCCAATTCATTAGTAAGTATGATAGTCTAAGGGCCCAATCATAAGTCATGTGTATTGAATAGAAATGCACTTTCCAGAGAAATAAAAAGCAAAAAGGAAAGCTGTCATTACTCCTTTTGCTTCTTCCAAAAAGTAAGTAATTACTTCCTTGAAAATAGAAACTAAAGCCCCAAAAAACCAATGCTATCAATTTACTTTTTTCATCAGCAATTTTTGGGGAAACAAGTAGCAATAATTCAAGCAATTTTAATCTTCTGGCTCTACAAAACTCCTCGTCTTTTGATTTGAAAGTTGGCACATTATTTTTAAAAGGGGCCCACCTCGGAAGTTAGTCTAATATATTGCCAAGGGCCCCAAAAATGTCAGGACCGGGCCTGAGTCCATATTATTTACAACGACAGTTCTATAGAATTAACATTAGGAAGTTTTTAGGGAGTTAATAATTAGGTTATCATCTAAAATAAAAAAAATTTATAATCCGAAATTGAAAATCGTTATCATCCAAACAAAATAAAGATAATCACTCACAAAATATATGAGTTATCAAGTGTATTAACTCCCAAGATTTTTTTCTATCTACAATGCTCTACTAATTTAGGTTTTTTTTTTTTAATCTTAGATGAGGCTTGAATTTGAGATCTCTTACAATGAAAAATAAGGAGTGCTATATGAGCTACGTCACTAATTTAAGTTAAAGATAGATAATCTGTTTTATATATTTATAATAGCTATTAATTAAAAGAATATATAATAGCAATTAATCAGAAGGGTTAAAATTTGAATTTTAGTTCAAGGGTGAAAGCATTCATAGAGCAATTGCATTTAATGAGTGTGAATGTATTTATTCCTAATCGGTAGGTGAATTTAATTATATTATTTAAATTAATTCAATGGTTATAAGAAATTATTAGTTGCACTGACTCAAACTTCTTAATCTCTCCAAATTAGAATATGTTATGTAATAGCATTTAATTAATTTAAAAATTAAAATTAATAATAAAAAAGTAAATATTAACTGTTGTCTTTCCTGATCAACTCTTTTTTTTTAATGAAGTTTTCTTTCCTTTATTTTTCTTTCAATTTTATTTCAATTATTATGCCTCATACCTTCTTCTCTCTCTCTTTTTATCTTTCAATATATACTAACAAAGATGAAAGGAGCGTCCATAAAAATTGAATGATAATCTCTTGAACTCTTAAATTTATAATACACAGCCATGGTATATTCCTCTCTTTGGCTAAAGAAATTAACATTGGAGGATTTACAATAATCAAAATAACTAAAAGGACCAGTGAAATTGGGAGAAAATAGACCAATATTAAAAATCGAAACAAATCTATCAGTATAATACTACAATATATCTAAAACTACTTTCTTTGTGAGCACTTGGAGTTCTTCGTGAGAGCAATTGGAAAAAAGTCTTGAGTTTCGTCCTAAAATTAGACACCTTTCACAAGCTTTATATTTCATATTCCATTTAGCAACAAAATATTAAGCCATAAATCAAGGTCACACAAACACAATTGAATATTTTGGGACGAAAAAAAAAGGAGAGAAGAATGTACGAGTGATAATAATTGAAGGAAAAAGAAGTTTGATAGGGAGAATAAGAGTTTGAGAGAGAAGACTAAATTGATAATTACTTTTTATTATTATTAATTTTAAATTAATTAAATGCTACCACATGTCACATTCTAATTGGAGAAAGTAAGAAATTTGAGTCACTTTCGGTACAACTAATAATTTCTCAACGATTATAAATATATTTTCACATTCTCATATAAAATTTATATATGAGTAGTGCATGATACCACTTTAATGAACTACTATAGACCCTCAATAATAGACTTT
>JASCZI010090634.1:181557-193024 GCA_036250425.1 Stylosanthes scabra | reverse complement strand
ATCCAATCGAAACAGGGTTGAGAAGCATTGTACATGATGTGGATTTGATGGAAATGGTTCGCTTAGCAAAGGGAAATAACAATAGTGTCCACATCTATTACGAACACGTTGTTTCCGATCCTCAAGTGGAAGAAGAGGTGCCACAGCTCATAGAAATGACTCCACCTTCTCCTACAGTAAAAGAGGTACTTTTACATGATCTATTATTATGACTTGTAATTTTGATAACTCAATTTGTGTAAGCAGCAGATGTACTAAGTGGTTGTGCTACTAGATTTTTTAAACAATTAGATGTTGGTAAGCAACTAATATATTATTATGTAATAGGTACCAACCCAAATGAAACAGACACCAACTAAGACCGGTAAAAGAGTGAAAGCTGTGATTGCCAAAACACCACCCAAGTCCAAATCTCTAGCTAAGCACAAAGCCAAATCAGGTTCCAATCCCCTTCCCAAACCAACACATGGAGTCCATATACCTACTTGTTCCAAACCAACACATGGAGTCCATATACCAACTTGTTCCAAGCCCACCTCCATTCCAACACCAGAAAACCAAACCTACTTCAAGCCCAAGCCCAATCAACCACCTAAAGTCCAAAGTTGCTCCAAGCCCAAAAATGCCCCACCCAAATCCGGAACCAAATCAAAGTCCATTCCTCCACCAAAAAATTCAACCAAGGCTACAATGGTCCCAACCAAACAACAAATTAGAAAATCCACCAGAGTAGGGGGGAAATCTATGAAGAGTGCACACAATGAAAGTGTCATCAGCAGTGATTCCTACGATTCTGGTGAGGATAGTTTGTACAAGCCTGGCCGTGATGAAATTTCAACCGATGATGAAATTGATGGTGAGATTTTCCAACCTAGGAAGGGGTGTGCAAAGAAGAAGCATAGGAGCAATTCTAACCTGAATAAGATGAAGGAGCAAATCATGATTGACGATGATGGCCCAGTAACAAACGATTCCAATGATGAAGTGGAATGGGCAGCAGTGTTGGGGCATAATCATGATTCCGGACCATCTCACAATGCCTATGATCTTTCGGCAGATGACTCCGATGGAAGTGACTCATGGAAATCATTGGAGTTGAAGACTCCACCCACCTCAAAAGATGAAGCATGTGATTCAGATGTTGATGAAGTATTCCCAGTGTTTGCAGAAGGGAGTAGATTTGGAGAGTTGAGGCTTCAAGTTGGCATGAAATTTAGCACAAAGAAAGATTTCATGGAAGCCGTGAGAGAGTTTACCATACAAGAAGGGAGGGAAATAAAATTTAAGAGAAATGAGAGCTATAAGGTGAGAGCAATATGCAAGTGGGAGATCGAGTTGGAGAATAAGGAAGTGATCAAATGTCCGTGGGTTGCATATGCTTCAAGGGACGCTGAAGAAACATGCTGGCAGATGAAGACATTCTGAGATGAGCATATCTGTCCCAAAAAGCCTAAGAATAGGGCAGCAAATAGAAAGTGGCTTGCTAGTAAATTGGTGAAGAAGCTGCGAAATTATCCAAACCTGAAGCATTGTGAGGCCAAGGCATATTTTTGAAGGAAGTGTGGATTGGATTTGAACCCCGCCTCATTGACTAGAGCTTTAACAGATGCAAGGAATGTAGTGTTTGGGGATGCGGCAGCACAATATGGTCTAGTGAGGGACTACGGAGAAACACTACTAAAATACAATCCTGGATCAACGGTTAGGATTGGAGTGTCTGAACAAGCAGATGGGGAAGTGGTGTTCGAGAGAATGTATGTGTGTCTTGATGGATGCAAAAAAGGATTCAAAGCAGGATGTCGCCCACTTATTGGGTTAGATGGAGCCTTCATGAAGACTCATTTTGGGGGACAGTTGCTCTCAGCAGTAGGGCAAGATGCAAATAATCATATTTATGTCATTGCATGGGCCATTGTAGATGTTGAGAATAAGAGCAACTGGAAGTGGTTCTTAGAATTATTACTTGAAGACCTTGGAGAAGGTTCTTGGAGCTTTATTTCTGACATGCAGAAGGTAAGTGTGTAACTGTATGGTTTATATTTCAGTTCATTTTATAACTAAGTTGATGTTGTCAACATTTGTTACAAGTACTTGCCAGGGCTGTTTTGGTGTCACTTATGAAATTACAGGGGCCAATTTGATTTCATTAAAACAATTTAGGGGGCCAGTTTGACTCACGATATGAAATTTCTTGGGCCAATTTGATTTCATTTTGTAACTGTATGGTTCATATTTCTGTTAATTGTAGGGGCTGATCCCAGCAGTGCAAGATGTATGTCCTGGGGTGCACCATCGCTTTGCGTTTGGCACCTATGGAAGAATTTCAATAAGCAATGGAAGGAGCTGGACTTAAGGGGCATGTTATGGGACTGTGCAAGGGAGACCGCCAGGAATGCCTTTCAACGGAAAATGGATAACCTAAGGAAAAGGAATGAAGATGCATGGGCATACTTGGATAAATGGCCAAAAGAAGCATGGACACGAGCGTACTTCAACCATGGTCTGAAAATCGATAACCTTTGCAACAATGCATGTGAGGTGTTTAACGGGAGGTGTTCAACGCAAGGATCAAAGAGGCTAGATCAAAGGGGATTATCACATTGTTAGATGAGATTAGGATGTTTGCAATGAGATCCATTGCAAAGAATAAAATTAAGCTACATCGGCATGTAGGCAAACTGCCCCCAGTACAGCATAGCCGAATGCAAAAAATTTCGAAAGCTTCACAAAAATGGGAAGTTGATTGAAGTGGGGACAATGAATACCTAAGGTTTCAAGTTAAAGGACCTGACCCGACGCAGGCGGTGGACCTTGGAAAGAGTGTTGGCACATGCAGATTTTGGCAAATAACAGGTTAGAGCATTTCTTGTCTAGTTTTATCTTTCTCTCAATTTTTATTAAATCCATGGTCGTATCAGTTTTGTAATTTATCTTCAATGATATAGGTATGCCTTGTGTGCACGCATGTGCAGCATTTGCCTGGTCAAACAAGAATCCGGAGGACTTTTGCCACAAATGGTTGACCATGGAGTCTTATAAGGCAACTTATATGCACTCGACAAATCCCATACCAGGACAGGAGCTCTGGGAAACACCCGAATACAACAGGCCGACAGCTCCCAAGATAAAAAGAAAACCTGGTCCTTTGAAGACAAAGAGAAGGAAGGATGCTAGTGAGGAGCCTTCCAGCAACAAGAAGCCAAAGAGCACAACTAACTTAAAGCGAAAATACAAAGAATTCTCTTGCGCATATTGCGGTGCTAAAGGGCACACCAAAAGGAGCTGTAAACATAGGAAGGCAGATGACGCAGCTGTGGCTGAAGCAGCTGCAACGACAGCTGATGCTGCAACAAGAGATGGTGCTGCAAATCTTCATGAAACTCTACAGTCAGAGATTGATCTTACACAACCGAGTTACTCGCAGGCAGATCAGGTTGCTTCGTACTTAAACATATTTTGTAATCAAACTTAACATTATAAATATCACATCTAACAACCAGTTTATCCTCCTAGGTGCCATATCCGGACCAACCTGTACCTCAGACCGCACCACAGGTTGGAAAGCCCGATAAGCTACTTCCAAAAAGAAAAGTACCTCCGGTGGACCCAATGCAAGGCGCTAGTGCTTGGACAACATCACGCTTGCAAGATGTTTACAAGATGATTCCAACCCCAGGCTTCAAACCACCAAGGATGAAATAGAACCTTTTTTAGCTAGTGGATGTTGATGACTATTTTGTTCTTTTTAGAATATGGTGATTAAGGTGTTTTGATGTGGCTGTGGTATATGTTTATGGTACAATGGAGCCATAACTTATGTTGGATTTATGCATTTTCTGGTCTGTTTTGTTTCATGGGAAAGTAAACATCAATCTTTTTTTTTTGGTTTGGGAACAACAAATACCTTGTTAAAAATGTTGTATCCCTTAATGCAGTTTATTGAGTCAAGGTTTCAAATCCAAATTTGATGGAATCTTTGGGGAATATTTGTTGATGTTTTCTATTTGTGCCCAATTATGCAAATGTCAATTACTTTGTTGAACAGGTTCTAATTTGTGCATTATATACGATCAGCACAATATTCAATCAAACATTATTGCACATGGGATGAATATTAACTACTTGTGCAATTTTTGGGATGGATTGGTACATCTAATAATTCGTGCACATCATAATTTTACACAAATTAAGCTTGACTTGATTAGGCAAACATATTATACAGTTTCTATTTCTCAGAATATCTAATTAATCAACTCTATTTGTACATAGTTTATGCAAAGTTATCAACTTCTGCATTTTTGCTCTCTGGACCAAGAAAAATCCCAACCATCACAAACACAATTAGCAGAAAAAATATACATAACACAACATTACATCTTTTTAACTTCCTAATCTCATCCTCCACGTTACTAATCCTCGAAATCAAGTTTTTCTTTGATAGCTTTGTTTCATTCTTGTTGTCATATTTCATGTCATCTTCTTCTTCATAATCTGCCCATTCAAAGAGGCCACACCACCTCTTCCCAATTGTCTTTACCCATGAAATTAATAAACAAAAGGGAAAATAACAGTATCAGACTCAATCCCAAAAAAGAAGGAGGAGGAGGAGGAGGAGGAAGAATATCATAATAACTTACATTATAATTTGGGCATCCAAAGAAGGGTCTCTCTGGGTTAGCATCTATCCCAGACTAATGAAGAACAGGTCGCTTACCACAACCACACCAATGTGGAACCTTCCCAGACCTTGCTCGATCCTGGCTATTCGCAAAGCTACCATGTGGGCGCGACCTGCTATGGCTCCCAGAGGCAACACTGCTGTTGCCCAACATCATCGACAGCGCTGAATCACAGCGACCCAATCTCTCAGTTTGATTAGGGTTATATTGAAGGAGAAGGGCCAGATTGAGTAATTTCACAAATTTGCCACATCAGATAACTGTCACTAGCTAACATGGCGTCCAGCGTGTCAGAAAACATGACAAATCAGCACGCCGTTAACGGAGATTGGGCCAGGGGCCAACGTGAGTTACGATTCAAAATTTCGGGGTGAGAATTGAGTAACTTCAAACTTCAAGGGCCAATTTGACTCGCGATTCAAATTTCGGGGGCCATTTTGAGATTCAACTCTACTCTAAAATAAAAGAAACAACAAGAAGACATGATAATTATTTTTGAGAGGACAAAAGAGAACAGAATTCCTCACCTTTTGTTTGACCCTCTCACTCTTTCACTCTTTGACTTACCATTCTTCTGATGCACTTGAAGCTAATTCATCCGTGTCTTCGTCTTCTTCTTCTTCTACCATCCTTGCTTTGCCCTTGTTTTCTTCCCTTGCTTTTTCTGCTTCTGCCTCTTGAAGGATTTGGTCATACTTCATCCTCTCTTGACGCATCTCCTCCTCTTTTTGCCTATGAATGGCCAAATTGGCCATTGTCACAGGGATTCCTTGCATCTCCATCTCCCTCATGAGTCTTGTTGTGTCTTGGTAGGGAGAGAGCATTTGCTCATTGGTCATTTGAGTGGAGTAGCAGAGGTAGCTCAGTTGATCATCAAATCTATTCATTCTTGTGTTGAGGGCTTCAAAGCTCTTCTTACTTTCTTCTTGTTGGATGTCGAGTCTTCTATAAATCATTGACATGGAGTTGTCAAAATGAGTGTAGAAGTTGGAAGGGAAATCTTATTGCTGGACTTGTGGTTGTGATTGCTCTTGTAGTGGTTGTTCTTGTGGTGGTTGTTGTTGTGGGGCCTCTTGCCTTGCTTGATTTGCTCTTGGATTCCTTACTCTTGGTTCCCTTACTCTTATCATAGCTTCTCCCACAATTGGTAGCTCTTAAGGGATCAAGGTGTCATCCTTTTGGGTGACTACTTTTGCCTCCATACAGAGTGCTGCGATGATGCCCGAAAAAGGGAGGCTTGATGACAAATCCGTCTTGTAGACGAACTTGTAGATTTGATAAGCAATTATCTCCTCTACATTGATGTTCTCTCCAATTATGATGGAGTGAATAAGCACAGCTCTTTCCACCGTTAATTTGGAACGGTTGGTGGTTGGAAGAATGGACCTACAAACGAAATCATGCCAACCTTTGGCCATGGGGTCAAGGACGTTTCTCCTCAAATAGTGAGGCCTTCCATCATTATGACGGACCCATTCTCTTCCTTCAAGGCACAAGCATTCTTGCACCTCTTCAAGCCTATAATCCTTGCTGGCTTTCCTTTCATGATAAGAACCCACATTAGGGAGTGGATCCTTTCTTAGCTTCAACACCCTCTTGATGTCTTTTGGGGCAAAGTTGATGTCCTTTCCTTGCACCATTGTTGTGTAGGTGTATGGCTTCCTCTTGTCTTTTTCCGGATCCCAAGCATTGGCATAAAATTCCTTGACCATGTTGTGGCCAACGACTTGGAGTGGATTAGTGAACTTCTCCCACTTCCTCATCTTGATTTGCATTGCAAATGGTGAGAGAATCTCATCATTCACTTCGATGAGCAATTCGGGGAGCACCTTCCTTGCGAAAAGCTTCCCTTTAAAATGTGCTTCATGGAAGGGAGTCTTGAATCTTAGCACTTCACTGCTTGATTGTGCCAATGCCTTTCCCTTTCTCTTCTTCAACAAGGCTGCCATTTGAATCACAAAAAAAGAGAGAAGAAAAAAATGGAGGGTGTGAATGAGATTAGAATGAATGAACACACCCCACAACACCAAACTTAGAGACTTTGCTTGTCCCCAAGCAAAAAGAAAGAAAAAGAATGAAGTAGAGGGGGAGAGAAAGCAACATATATGAAGTGGGAGAAGAGTGAATGATATGTGTGTTATGTGTGTATGAGTATGCTGATGGTAGGGGTTTATATAGAGTTGATGAATGAAGATGAATGGCTATGATGCAATGAGAGATGTATGAGATGAATGGTTGAGATGAATTTATTTTGAAAAAGATGTGATTTCCTAAAAAATCTAATGGAAATCTCTGAAAAGTTGTTGTGATTGGATTTGTTGAATGCATTGATATGAGTGGATGGGGTTTGATGAATGAGTAAGTGAATGAATGGTTAGGGTTGATACAGAGAATGTGTGATATGCATGTTTTTGAATGAGTAATTTTTGAAAAGATGCAACTCTTCATTGAAACAAGAAAGAATCTTTAAAAAAACTGTTATGATTTGATTGATCAATGCAAAAAGTGGTGAATGAATGCAAAGAAACAGCTGTCACACGTTCTGCACACACATAACGTTCAAATTTGAATTCAAATTTGACGTTATGTGTGGCTTCCTCACGTATGACGTGAACTGATGCTGGATGTGAGTGAATGATGCACGTTATACATGGGGTATGGCTGGCGTATAACGTGCAGCTTCTGTCAAATATGGATTTTATGAAAAAAATGCTCACGTATAACGCCACCTCTCATGTTATACGTGAGCTATGTAATGCATGATTGAATTTGGGCAGTGAGCCCACGTCATACGTGAGTGTGTCACGTTATACGTGGAGCTTCTGCCTGATGCATGAAATGCAGAGTGCTCTTCTCCTGATGAATGTGCTTCTTTTTCCTCCCTTTTTCTGTAAAACCAATAAGAGAAGTGATAATAGAGTAGGTTAGAGATAAGATTAAGATAACTAAGTCCTAAACTAAAGACTACTTTAAGGATACTATGATTGGGTTACTTCCCAACAATCGCTCTTTTATCGTCATTAGCTTGACGGTGCTTGATCTCTAAGTGAGATTGTGGATGATCTTCTCCTTGTCAATGATGCCTCCTAAGTAATGCTTGAGTCTTTGTCCATTGACAGTGAACTTGGAGCCATCTTTGTCATTCATGATTTCAATGTGACCATAAGGAGAGACGTTTGTAACTGTGAAGGGTCCAGACCATCTTGTTCTCAACTTTCCCGGAAAAAACTTGAGTCTTGAGTTGAATAAAAGAACCTTGTGCCCAGGTTCAAATGATCTTTGCTGGATCCTTTTGTCATGAAACTTCTTTGTTCTTTCTTTGTAGATCAATGAATTCTCATAAGCTTGAGTCCGGAACTCATCAAGCTTATTCAGCTGCAAAAGTCTCTTTTCAGATGAGGCATTAGTGTCAAAATTAAGAAATTTGATAGCCCAAAATGCCTTGTGTTCGAGTTCAACTAGAAGATGGCATGATTTGCCATAGAGAAGCTGATAAGGGGACATTCCGATTGGAGTTTTGAATGCAGTTCTATAAGCCTAGAGAGCATCATCAATCTTCAATGCCCAATCTTTCCTTGATGTTGTGACAGTTTTCTCTAAAATTCTCTATTGGATACTTCTACTTGGCCACTAGTTTGAGGATGATAAGGAGTGGTTACCTTGTGCTTGACACCATATCTTTGAAGTGGAGAATCCAATTGCTTGTTGTTGAAGTGGCTTCCTCCATCACTTATTAGAGTTCTAGGAACTCCAAATCTGCTGAATATGTTCTTTCGAGGAACTTGATCACCACTTTCGAATCATTGGTGGGTAATGCAGCTGCTTCCACCCATTTAGAGACATAATCCACTGCCCCTAGGATATAGTTGTTCGAATAAGAGGGTGGAAAAGGTCCCATGAAGTCAATCCCCCATACATCAAATAATTCAACTTCAAGAATGAAATTTTGTGGCATCTCTTGTTTCCTTGTTACTGTGCTTGTTCTTTGGCATCTATCACACTCTTTAACAAATTGAAATGCATCCTTGAAGAGTGTAAGTCAATAGAAACCACTTTGAAGGACCTTTGTTGCTATCCTATTACCATTGAAGTGGCCACCATATTCTGAACCGTGGCAATGCCACAAAACACTTTTCTGTTCCTCTTCCGGAACACATCTTCTAAGAAGTTCATCTATACATCTCTTGAATAAGTATGGGTCATCCCACACAAAGTGATTAGCATCATGCAGCAGTTTTCTTCTTTGATGCTTGTTGAAGTCTTTGGGAATCAATCTCATTGCTTTGAAGTTAGCAATATCAGCAAACCATGGCAGCAGTTGTACTTGAAACAATTGTTCATCCGAAAACTCTTCTTTGATTGGTAAAGCAAGGGCTGAAGGTGTGTCATTTTCGAGCCTTGAGAGATGGTCTGCCATCGGATTTTCAACACCATTTCTGTCCTTGATCTCTATATCAAACTCTTGAAGAAGAAGAACTCATCTTATAAGCATTGGCTTTGAATCCTGCTTAGAAAGAAGATACTTAAGAGCAGAGTGGTCAGTGTAGACTATTATTTTTGAACCAACAAGATAGGATCTGAATTTATCAAAATCATACACAATAGCAAGTAATTCTTTCTCAGTAGTGGTGTAGTGCTTCTGTGCATCATTCAGAACTTTACTAGCATAATAGATGACATGTAACAATTTATCTTTCTTTTGTCCTAAAACAGCACCTATTGCATAGTCACTTGCATCACACATTAACTCAAAAGGTAGGGACCAATCAGGTGGAGCAATAATAAGAGCAGTTACAAGTTTGGTTTTCAAAGTTCTAAAGGCCTCCATGCATTCTTCATTAAAATCAAAGGATTTGCAGCCACCAAAAGGTTGCTTAAAGGTTTTGCAATTTTCGAAAAATCCTTTATAAATCTCCTATAAAATCCAGCATGGCCTAGAAAACTCCTTATTGCTTTCACATTGACTGGTGGGGGTAATTTTTCAATCACCTCTACCTTGGCTTTATCAACCTCTATGCCTCTACTTGAAACTTTGTGACCAAGAACAATATCTTCAGTAACCATAAAATGACATTTCTCCCAATTCAAAACAAGGTTTGTTTCTTGACACCTCTTTAAGACTAAGGCTAGATGATGCAAACATGAATCAAATGAATCCCAAAAAACAGAAAAATCATCCATGAAAATCTCAATGAACTTTTCAACCATATTAGAGAAAATAGAAAACATACATCGTTGGAAAGTAGCAGGTGCATTACATAAACCAAAAGGCATTCTACGATTAGCAAAAACACCAAACGGACATGTAAATGTTGTCTTCTCTTGATCAACCGGATCAACCGTAATTTGATTATATCCAGAATAACCATCAAGAAAACAGTAAAAAACATGCCCGGCTAACCTCTCAAGCATTTGATCAATGAAGGGCAGTCGAAAGTGATCCTTTCTTGTTGCTTGATTGCTTCCTATAGTCAATGCACATCCTCCATCCGGTGACTGTTCTTGTGATGACTGAGAGTGTTTCTTCATCATCAAGAAATGCATATTTAAGAGAAGAAGGAAGTGGTTTGAGTTCCAACTTTGATGGCTTGTCTTCAACAATTTTCTCTGGTTTTGTTGGATGAGAAATTTCTGCATCTTCCCCTTCTTTTTCTGCACCTTGTTCGAGTTCCTCCATGAGTGAGAGCTCTTCAATATTGCTAGAAATTTCTTCCTCAAATACTTCTTGAATTGTGGAGTCAATAATATCAACTCTCATACAATTTTTTGCATCATTCTCTTGAGGGTATTGCATGGCTTTGAAGACATTGAAGATTACTTGTTCATCATGCACCCTTAGAGTTAGCTCTCCCGCTTCAACATCAATTAATGCTCGGCCAGTTGCAAGGAATGGCCGTCCCAAGATTAAAGAAGAAACATCATCATCTTTCATGTCTAAGATAACAAAATCTGCAGGGAAAATGAATTACCCCACTTTCACAAGAAAATTTTTGACTACACCATATGGAAGTTTGATGGATTTATCTACAAGTTGAATTGACATTCTTGTTGGCATTACCTCTTCAATTTGTAGCCTCTTCATCGTGGGAGATGGCATTAAATTAATACTTGCTCCTAAATCACAAAGAGCTTTACCAATGGTAAGATCACCAATGATGCAAGGAATTTGAAAACTTCCCGGATCCTTCAACTTTCGAGGAAGTTTCTGAATTACTGTACTACATCCTCAGTTAATGCCACTATTTCTTACTCATAGAATGCTCTTTTTCTTGAGAGGAGTTCCTTCATGAACTTAGCATATAGTGGCATTTGTTCCAATCCTTCCGCAAATGGAATATTAATATGCAGCTTTTTTAACATCTCTAAGAACTTAGAGAATTGTTTGTCTTTATTTTCAACCTTCAACCTTTGAGGAAAAGGCATTTTTGCTGCTGCAGAATTCTGTTTAGGCGCCACTTTTGCTGCTGATTTTTGCTCTGCTAGTTCGGCTACCTTAGGAGGAGTTGCATCATTTTTTCTTGTTGATTTTGAGAAGAATCTTCAGCTGATTCTTCGATTTTCTTCTCCACTTTCTTGCCACTTCTCAGCTGAATCGCCTTGCACTCTTCCTTTGGATTTGTAATTGTATTGCTAGGAAAAGTGTTAGGTGATCTTTCATAAGCTGCTTTGCAATTTTGCCCACTTGAACTTCCAAATTTCTGATTGATGCCTCTTGATTCTTCAATGTAACTTTTGTCTCATTCATGAAATTGGTTGTTCCATCAACAAATGTGGTAGTGGAGAGAGTT
>JASCZI010090634.1:152256-173006 GCA_036250425.1 Stylosanthes scabra | reverse complement strand
ATTTAAGATTTGAAATATATATATATATATATATATATATATATATATATATATATATATATAAATCATTTAAAAATGAAAATTATTCCTTGTTTTAAAACACATAAAATTAAATTATTGTAATTCAAATGAGAGTTCTAATTATCATTTTTCTTCATTTATAAATACAACAAGAGACAGGACTTCAAAATTCTCACAACACTAAATATTTAAAATGTTAAAACTTAAAAATATCCCAATGTATAACTTATAAGGAGTGTAATAAAAATAATTTTATCAAAAGTAAAATTATAAAAGAAGAAGATGAGTTATTCCAACACAAAAAATTCAATTCAATTCTACAAATATTTTTTAAAGGAATTCTACAAATATATTAAAATAATAATTCCAAATCATTAAATTGAAAATCAGAAATCAGAAGTGATTTTTCTAGTAGAATAAAGTTTTAGAAAAAATATATTTTTTATCCCTAAAGTTTGTTAAATATTTCAAAAAAAACCAATATTTTATTTTATTTCAATTTTGTATCAAAAGTTTTTTATTTGTATCAAATATATTATTGATAGCTAAATTTTAAAAAAATTAGGACAAATTCAACAATGGTATTTGACAATTATAAGTCATCAACATAACTTTATGCTTCACTTGCGTCTTGCTTGTATTAAAGATTGTTCTTATAAAGTTATTGTTAAATCAACTATGTTAGGGAATCAATACTTTGGTGAGCAATATGGACCAATAAATAAGTGATCATTTAAAATTGATAAAAGTGTTCATCCATAAAATAAAGAGTGGTTGACGCGGCCCCCAAGGCCGGTTCAAAATTCCTTTTAACAGAACTCGTTGCAGATAGATCCGAACTAGGTATGAGAGCCTCGATTAGATTTAGAAAAGATGTGTCACAAGGTGCAACCAGTTAAAATTCCGAGTATTAGACTCGGGTCGTTCTCCCTAGGAAATGAAAACAGTTGTTTTGCGTTAGGTTGAGAAAATGTCCGGGGTTGCAAATGTTGGTTTTGAAAGCAGAACAAAGAGAAACAGAGTAAAACAGCAATATGATAAAGAGTGCTCGGCCACGGGTTGAATTACTGTGCGTCCCTATGATCACCACCGATCCCAGTTTGGATGGACTGTCACATTAAAGGAAAACTAATCACTACTGTTTAGGTCGAGTGGCGGAGTTAGTCCCTATCTGAATGTCCTAGGTATACACAATTAACGTAAGACCAAGGTATTCGGTGAACTCGAATAACTCATCAAGTTCACGTCGTTAAGGTCTTCCCGTTATTGGCAGGAATATAATGTTAACGACATCAGTAATAACCTCGTTCCTCCCATCCGTTGCCCTTAGGGATCGACAGCTAAGGTCATCCGCACATTTCAACTCATAGCCAAGACACAATGTCACTACTCGCTACTAACAGAAATCATAATGGCAGAAATAAAAACGAGCAGCATAACAGTAAAGCAACATAATAAGAAATTGAATGGACAGAATAACGGCAGTAATATTGATAAATTCGAAAGTCAAACGGACAGAGTAACGGTACATAAAATAAATGATAAAGCAGTAAAATGTTTGGCTAATGAGCTAAAACTAAAGGAACCCTAAAACTAGACTAAAGAAAGAAATTGTGTATGAGGGCTCTCCAAAAATGGGTGTGGCCTCCTCTATTTATACAATATGGCAGTCATTGGTGCGTACGCATAAGCTCCGTTCTTGAACTTGGGCGTGCCGCCCAAGTCTAGTGGATGCGTACGCATTGGTCCTTGTGTGCGTACGCACAGGCTGCAGAACTGGCCTCCAAGCTTTTCTTCGTGATTTCCTTGTTCCCCTTGCCCTTTTTAGTCACTTCCGTTCCGATCTTCACCTATTTAGACTTGAAACACTTGAACACACATATCAAGGCATCGAGCGGAATGGGAAACATGTGAAAATATAGCAGAAATTGGCTAAAATAGCAGGTATTTACAATTAAAGCCCTAATGAACGATTATTCGCAAACGTGCCTGTTTTGCTAGTATTTAATTGGTAAGATGTCGATATTTTGGCAATTTAGAGTATCAAATTACCCGTCAAAATGGGGTTTATCATTGGTCATCCAAAATTATGCACTTATCTTAGCCATCTCCTTCTCTTGTCTTGGAGTGTTGGTTGGTGATGCACTCTCTAAGACTAGTTTGGAAATTTTTAAGTTCAAAAACAGAATTTCATTATAATTAGTCCAAACCAATAATTGACAATGAGCAAATTTAATTTAAGAATGTCACAAAAGAGTGAAAGTATTAAATCTCGAGTCGTTATCCCTAGAAATTGAACAATGTTTGCTATTGATTAAGAGTGAAAGTATTGTTTGATTGATTGATCTACATTAAAGATTGAAAGAATGTAAATGAGCAAGTAGTTATCGTTCCTTTTTTCTCCCCACTTTAGTGTGGATTGTGCACCTTCCCCTCTTAATTTTGTTAAAGTAAATTGTGATGGTAGCTTCTTAACTCATGGCTAGTTAGCAGGTTTTGGTTGCATTATTAGGGATCCAAATGGGAACTATTTGTGGGGTTACTCTAACAGTATTCAGGCTACTTCAAGTCTTTTTTTGTGAGTTTTGGCAATTTAGAATTGTTTGTTCCTTGCTTGGGAATCTGGCTTTAAAAATATTTTATGTGAGATCAATTTCTTTGAGGCTTACAACTTACTCTATCAAGACTCTCTTCATTTGTGTGATCACCGAGATTTGGTTTTGAAGATCAAAGACATTATTCAACGTCATTGGTATGTGTGTCTCTTGCTTATCTAGTGCTTTTCCAACTCCGTGTCTGATTTTTTAGCGTGGTGTGCTTCGACCTCCCAGCATGAGTACACGAGGTGGAGTACTTTTTCAGATGATTTTTGTTTTTCTTCAACAGGATCTTGTAGTTTAGTTTGCAAGTTTTCTATTTTGTTTCTTAGTTAACAAAAAGAAAAAAAATTAAGAATATTTTTAAGAGTTTAATTTTGATGCAATAAAATATTTTACATAGTAGGTCAATCATAATCGTTCTTTTGGATAACAAATCATAACCTCACTATGATCCTTGTTAACCGACTCAGGCCCTTTCTCACTGACATTATTGATCCTTACCAAGGTGGCTTCATTCCTGGAAGAGATTCTACTGAGAATATTATTATTGCTAAGGAAGTTATTCACTACATGAGAAGGACAAGATCGAAGAAGGGTACAATGGATTTTAAGAATGACCTAGAGAAAGCATATGACAGAGTTTATTGGAGTTTTTTGGAGCATTCTAAATAAATTTGGTTTTTCTGCCAGCACAGTGAGTTTAATTATGACTTGTGTTACTTCTTCTTCTCTTTCTATTTTTTTATGGAATGATAGTAGATTGCAGAGTTTTAATCCTAAGAGAGACCTTCAGTAAGAAGATCTTATGTCTCCATATTTATTTGTTATTTACATGGAGATGTTAACTTGTCTCATCAATTCTATTGTTTTTGCTGGCCATTGGCTCCCAATTTCTGTTTGTAAAAGTGGCCCCAAGCTCTCCCACTTAATGTTTTATGATCTTTTGTTATTTTGTAAAGCGACTAAACATCAAGTTAAAGTGGTCATGAAGGCTTTGGATATGTTCACCAAAGCGTCGGGGTTGAAGGTCAATTTTTGCAAGTCAATGTTCCAAGCATATCCCCTTGCGGAGAAAGAATGTTCTAGCTGGTTTTTCCAATATTCACTTACTCGGGATCTTGGAAGGTACCTAGATGTCAGTATTGATCATGATAGATCCTCTAAGAGAACTGTGCGTAAAGTGATTGAAAAACTTCAAAAGAAGCTAACTAATTGAAAAGGGAGTCTTTTAAATAAAGCTAGTAGACTATGCTTGATTAAGTCAATCATGACTTCAATCCCTATTTATAACATGCAAGTTGCTCTTCTCCCCTCTTATGTTTGTGACAGAATTGACTCAATGATGCGTCAGTTTCTTTGTAATGGTCAGGATGCTAATAGATATTTGCCTCTAGTTAAGTGGGATAAGGTTATCGCTCCAAAAATTATGGGAGGTCTTTGAATTCGAGACACTGCCTGTGCTAATACTGCCTTGTTTGCCAAATTGGTTTGGCAATGCTTCAATGATAGGGATAAGTTTTGGGTCCAGGTTCTTCTGTCTAAGTATCTTAAGGATACTTGGAACATAAGTTGCAATAAGTCTTCTTCTGCATCTCCAATTTGGAAAATGATTTTGAAAGCATAAGAGGCTCTTAATGATGACTTTCGGTGGTGCTCTGGTAATCTTAATTAGTCTATTTGGCATGATGTTTGGACACCTCTTGAAAAAATTGGTGAGATCATTCCTTATGTCCACATCTCTGATTTGCATTTATCTATTGTTGATATCTGGCACAATGGTACTTGGTTTTTAGACGACTTAGCTATTCCCTTAATGGATGATATTAAGTTGGTTATTCAAAGTATTACCCCTCTTTTTCTATATGGAAACATGGCTGGTTGGTGCTGGTGGCCAGTTGCTTCTAAAACTTACAACACTAGGGAAGCTTATTCTTGGTTAGCCAAGGAGAAATTTCAGTAGAGTGAGCAACACAATTGGAGTTGGTTATGAAAGCTAAAGATTTCTGAAAAAATTAAATTTCTTCTATAGCTTGGTTTGCATGAAGCTCTTCCCACTGAATCCCACTGATATTGGCGTAACCTCAGCAGCTCTAATTTATGTCCTTGATGTAAGCGAGGTAAAGAAAATGTGATTCATTGTTTGCGTGATTGTGAGTTCTCTTCGGCCATTTAGAATTTTCTAGACCCTCACTTCATGGTTGTTGCTAGCTCTTATTCCTTCAAATCTTGGATTAAGAGAGTTTTGCCAAGAATGGAAGCTATCACTTGTGTTGGCCTTTGGTGGATATGGAGCCATCGTTGTAACTTTATTTTTAATCTTAAGGATTCTTGGACTAATTTTAGAGTTGCTATCCAGGCAAAGAACATGGCTAAATATTTCATTCTATTTGTGTATAGTGTCATTTCGTACACTCCTGTTGATCGGCGCTTCCACTGGTCACCCCCACAGATAAATTTTATAAGGTAAAGTGTGATGCTAGTATTGATATTGCTCATGGTTTGGCTAGTTTTGGTTGCGTTATTAGAAATTCGGTTGGTGATTGGACTTTTGGTTGCTCTGGGCCTCTTCCGAATTTAAATATTTGTATGCGAGTTATTTGCTGTTTGGAGGGGTCTTGTCCTTGCGTGGGATTGTGGCATCAAAAGTTTAATTTCCGAAACGAATTGTCTTGATGTATTCTCCCTTTTTCAAGATTTAAACGGCTCAAGTAAATACGTGGATAGAGATCTTTTTACTAAAATTCACGAATTGCTTCTGAGAGATTGGAATGTGATTTTGGATTGGGTTCCTAGAGAGGCCAATCGAGATGTTGACCGGTTAGCAAAATATGGTGCAAAGAACTCTTCGCATGTCATTTGGACGCATCCGGCAAATGAACTTCAGAGTATTATATTTTCTGATGTATTTGTAGTGTCGTAAGTCTTTGTTTTTTGCCTTTTGTGGCTTGTTTTCCTTCCTTTTTAGACACCAAAAAAGTCATAAGGTCAATGAAAATGAAAATTATTTTTATTTATGTGCGTTATGTGATTGGATGCACGTGTAAAACATTTTTACACGGACATGGCATCCAAATTAAATTTTAGGGTAAAAAAGAAATGTACCCCTGACTTTTTTATAAATGGACAAAAATACCCTTCCATTTTGTTGAAATACCCACATGCCCCAAACTTTTGAAAAAACTGGACACTACTACCTCTCTGTTGGTCTAACCCACGTGTGACCGTTATGAAGGTGTGTGATGTGGCTAGTCAATAGCTCCTAGGTGACCGTAACAGTGCCACGCTGTAAAGACCAGGCCCGTAATGGACATTAAACAGCAAAATGAAGTCGTTCCCCTCTTTTACATGAACCCTTCGAAATTAGGGATTCATTCCTCTAAAGAAATCGACTTTCGTTTTGCTTTTTAATGTCAATTACGGGTTTGGTCTGTATAGTGTGGCTCCGTTACGGCCACCTAGACGCCATTAACAACCACATCACACGCCTTCTTAACGGTTACACTTGGATTCGACCATTGGAGGGGTAGTATTGTCCACTTTTCTCGAAGGTTGGGGCCATGTGGTATTTCAGTAAAGAGGAGGGGTATTTTTGTCCAATTAAAAAAAGTTAAGGATATATTTAACTTTTGAGTTAAAACTCAAATTGACCCCCAAAATTTGACTCGCGTGTCAAATTAGCCCCATGAAATTTCAAGTTACTCAATTTGGCCCCCGAAATTTTCATTCCGTGACTCAAGTTGACCCCTCGCCTTTTTCCCATTAATCGTGTGATGATATGGCATGCTGACGTAGTTAGTCAGTGCCACGTGTCAAAGATGGTTTGTCCACATGGAATCGAGTGATACGGTGGCAGTCAGTGACATGTGGCATGATGACGTGGACAATAGTGCCACGTGTCAAAACGTGGTTTGTCCACGTGTCATAATACTGTTTGTCCATGTGTCGCTAGTATGTTTTCATTATAAATAACTCAAATTAACCCTTGAATTTCACTCGTGACTCATTTTAGCCCCCGGAATTAACAAAAACAAATCAAATCAGTCCCTAAAATTATTTTTTATTTTTTATTTTATAAATTTAAAATTATTGATATTCTTAAAATTCATTGATTTACTTTTATTTTCTACATATTGCATAGATACATAAATTCTTATAAATACTTTTAATTTTGATCATATTTATTTAATAATAATTAAATATTAATAAATTTTATAATATATAATTAAGTTATTTTAACAATGAATAAAACATATATTTTTTGTCTTAAAATATTTATATTTTATAGAAAATTAAAACTTATCTAAGTCTTGTTTAAAATGAGTCACGAGTGAAATTTCATGGGTAATAATAACATACTATTGACACATTGGCAAACAGTGTTGTGACACATGGACAAACCACGTTTTGACACATGGCACTATTGTCCACGTCATCATGCCACATGTCACTGACTGCCACTGTGTCACTCGATTCCACGTGAACAAACCATATTTTGACATGTGGCACTGACTAACTACATCAACATACCACATCGTCACACCATTAACGAAAAATATGCGAGGGCAAACTTGAGTCACAAATGAAAATTTTGACACGCAAGCTAAATTTGTGGCCAATTTAACTTTTCCCAAAATTTTAGTTTTAAAACTTTTATTAAACTTAAGTGAAAAAACAAAATACTTTCCTTTTTCTTGCGGCCAAGAAACTTTTCAAACACACTGAATTTTGCTAACCCTAATAACACACAGATTTTCCGATCTTGTTCTTCCACTCTTTCTCTTTACTGCGACACTGACGCCAGCCTCTCCTCCAGTTCGCCGTTTCCGCCCGAGCTTTCCCGCCTCTCATCCGGTTTACCCCCGCTCCTCGAGCTTTGCCCCTTTCTCTCACCGTTCTCTCGTACTGGTACTGGTTTCTGCCATTGTTTCTTGTTTATTATATTGTTTTTTCGTTGCTGCTATTTAAAGTTCATACGCTTCTTCTCGTTGTTGTTGCTGCTGCTGCTGCCGCTGTTTATGAAACTTCATCGTTGTTGATGATGATGATTTTTTTAAGTCAACGATAAATTTATTTAAATTTGTTTCAGTATCCGTAGAAGGTAATGGCAGAAATTTTGATTCCAGTTTCGAAATTCAACCACAATGTCATCACCACAATTTTGTTTTAGATCTTGCTTCAATTCCAGCTTCTTCTACTTCTTAAGCTTGTCATAATGCTTTGAAACTTTAAATTGAGTTACTTCAATTAATGGATCAAATCTTGGTACATGAACATCAGATAAGAATTCCGATCAAAACCATAAAAGAATTAGGTAGTTGCTTTATAATTGAAAAATAATTGAGGATAATATATTTGTACTTGAAAGGTGTGTGCTTAAATCATGTTGTATGTATATACGCAGAGGAAAGTTAATGCTCCTTTGAAGCTATTATTATCTATGATCCTCATATGTTATAAGATTCATATTTCACAATTGATAGAATTTTTATAACTTGATCAGAATAGTTTGGAATTAGATATGATACAGAGAAAACTAAGAAAGCAAGGAGTTTGGTTGCAAGTGGTTCTCTTTTTCTTCTTTGAATTTCCAGGTTTTGTTTGATATATCTTCTCTATGGTGTGGTACATTAGTATGACGAAAGCTTTGATAAATGGAAAGTTGATTGAAACGAATTCCAAATTGTTGGATGTATTAATTTTGTTAGATCCAACTTGTGAGACTTCTAAGGGTATATGCAATATATATATGTTGCCCCAACTTGTTTAGAATCTAAGTTTACTCTGTAAGGTCATAAGAGTAATCCGCAATATACTTGAACCTATGTTATATGTATATGTTTCACCAACCGTCCTAGGTGTTTTGAACTATTTTTCAGACTACATGAGAAACCAGCCTGATTTTGTTTGCTCATTAACAATACTTACTTAACAGAGCCTTTAAAATAGATTGCTTTGGTATGCTTTGTGACTTGTTATTTGGAGTCAAACATGTTTTTTGATGTATGCTCAATACATGATTTTGTTTGTGACTTGTTTTTTTCAGACTACATGTTATTTGATGATGATGATGAGTAGATGGGAAAAAGAATGAAAACAATTAGTTGTAAGATTCAATGCCAGATTTCTTTCTTGATGTTCTATCAATGATTCAACTTTACACAGCTATGAATCATTCCACAAAAAAAAACTGTTTGGATTTCTCACACTCTTTTAAAAAAGATTACACGATATACTCTCTTAAATGTTTTTTTTCCCTCCCCTTTCAGCTTGAAGGACTTTCCATCTCCATTTATAGGAAAAAATTGGATGTTTGAATACAGGTAGGTAAGAAGTTTTCAACATTTGAGGTTCCATTTTGCAACCTTAGCCTTGATAATGCAGCTGAAACATAGCACATGTTAAGACCAAACCAGCTGGACAAAGAAAGTGTTGCTGGCCAAACTAGTGTAGCTGGTCAAAACTTGGCACATGGTTTGAATTTTTTATTGTTTGAGAGGGTAGGAAAAACTAAAGATATTTTTCTGAACCAAAAAATCCCATGGTTCTTCTGTAAAGTGGATACATGCTATTGTAGTTGTACATCTGCTAGCCTTATCCCCTCCTAGGCCCCTACCATCGCAGCCATTACCACCAAGCTCTTGATTCTTGATTGATAACATAGCCAAATCCCCCCAAAATAATTTAGCCGACAAAAAGGAGAAGTTTTATTTGGCCACCAACTATTTTCTTAGTCATATTTCCAATTTCACTGTCCCCGATTTTAGTGATTGTACACCAACAATGGCTGCCATAATTTCGCGAAGGTTAAGATTAGCCTCTACAATCCTAAGACCCTCTTTTTCTTACAAGTCTTCAACCAAACCGTTCTTCAATAACCCTAAACCTCCAATTTCAAGACCCTTTCCCCAATCAATAAACCCTTTTCTCACCAATTCATCATTCACAAAACCAAGATTCTTCTCAACCAATGATTCAGAGAAGCCCGAAAATCCATACCCAAGCCAAAATCCTAATTTCAAGCACCAAGAAATCGAAGGACCCACAGTTGAACGCGACCTCTCACCCCTGGCGAACGAAACACGAGAGGTTCTGGAATCGACGATGAAGAATCTCTATAAGTTGAGCAAGGTGGTTGCTGTTCTAGGTCTGGTTCAACTTGGTCTTGGATCTTGGATCGCTTACAAAACCGGTTCTGCAGCATTTTCTGAGGTGTCGGTTCAGAGCACGCTGGCGTTTGCATTTCCATTTTCGCTGGCGTTCATTCTGAGACAGTCGCTGAAGCCAATGTACTTCTTCAAGAAGATGGAGGAGCAAGGGAGGTTGCAGATTCTGACGCTTACAATGCAGGTTGCGAAGCAGATGAATTTGTTGTTCGTTAGGGTTCGAGGGGTTTCCATGGCTTGTGTTCTTGGTATCTCCATTGGCTTTCTTTTTGCTGTGCTTTCAAGATGAGGTTAGATTTTCTTTTGTGTGTTTGTAGAAAGGAGAATCATTAACAGTGCTTTGGAGATGTTGATTTTGATCCTTTTTACCCTTTTTTAAATAATGATCACTTTAGTCGCAGTAAACACATTGTAGCAATATTTTGGGATGGGAAATGGGGTTTTTAAGCTGTCAAAATAGTTCATAGATTCGCTAATAAATTTGAGTTAGTTAATTCTTACTCTCTCAAAGCTTAAAGATACTTTTTTTGTTTTGGTGTCTAAGCTTAAAGGTACTTGTTATCAATGTTATCAAAACCTTTAATTATTTATAGCACCAAAGTGAAAATTAACTCTTGTATTTATTTATTTATTATTATTTTCTTATTTGTTTACAATGAAGATTGGAATCCAGTTTGGGTGTACTTGGATACCAAAAAAAGTTGATTGCTGAGTTTAAAGAAATTATATTGATTGAGCTTACCCAAGAGAAGACTCCAAAGAAGCAGGACTGTGGAATAAGATCCCTAATTACATTATCAATAAGTAATGAGGGAATTAAACGCTGTGTGTCTAAAACGAAAATTGTTTATATAATACGATGTACTGAAACAAAAGCACCCAAGTAATTTGATAGCAAATCCAGTACGCAGTAGAACAGGATTAAAGTATGGATGCGCGTAACTAATTTGTGTCGGGTTCGAATCATACTTTATTGTTATACAACAATCCATTTACTCTTTCAAAAAAAAAAAAAAACAATCCATTGACATGTTGGGTTAGGAATATCATTCGGGAGCATGAATGATAATGAGACCCAACATACATTGTCATGCTCAAGCAAAGGATTGGTTGAAAGGCAGAAAGGGTCCTCTAACTTTAGAGATCCTCTGATGATTGTGGGTTCTTATCAGTTCCAGCTTCAATAATGCCAACTTATTTTATAGGATAAATGAAAGGTAAGTGGAACTCTAATCACAAAACGAAACAATTAACATTTAACTAAAGAATTCATGGAAGGTGGTTGCATGCATAAGCTTGTGTACCTGGAACTCAGAAATGGCTCGTTCTCTTTTCCATTGAAGAGTTCATCAATTTGCCCACTTTCTTAAGCGAGAACCCTCTTTTGTTTTGTTTCCGCGCTTATATACACACGGATGAAAGCGACATATCAAATGTGAGAGAGGAGATCCGTGTTTCCTCACATTTTAAATGTCTTCTTGTGTTTTTTTTTAAGTCTCACGATATCAAAGGTGATTCAGAATCCAACACCCAAATTTAGTTGCAGATAAAGAAAATACTTTTATTTTTAATATTTTTATTTCTAAGATTTTATTTAAAAATAATAAAATTTTGTGTTTTGTTTTTTCTTTTTTCTACAACATTAAAAATAAAAAATAAACGGTAACTTTTGTTTTCTAATTTGAACATTTGTTTAATTTTGGAAAAAATAAAATAAATAAATAAATAATAAAGGGAAAGAAAGCAAACTCATTTTTTTTATGCGATATCTTCCAACCCATAAAAAAATATTAATTTGATGTAAATTTAAGTTTTATTTAAGAGTTCACTGATCAAATTATTTATTTTATGCATAATATAAATTCAAATCTTCATCATTAATTAAATGAACTAAGTAAGTTATTCAAGCAATTTCACCTTTGTTGTTTTTTTATAGGTTTTTCTTTTGTGTCCTTTATTTCCTTATAGTTTAATTTTTTATTTTTTTTCCATTTTTCGACGTAACTTAAATATTTGATCTTCTTGTCCAAAAGAAAAATATTTAATCTTAAAAATAGCATGCAGGAAGAAAATATCAGTGTTGCGAAGAACCAATAATTTCCAATTAAGCACCAACTAATAAAAAGGAATATTTTGAAGAAAAACAAATAATAAGACAAAGAAAAAAGGTTATATATACTTCCGTCACAATCAGATAGGGTGGGACCCACCCAAGTGAAAGGGCCAAGTTGTGTTTGAAACGTGGGAAGTACACGTGTCGGTCACCACGAGAAGACGAAACACGAAAATGACGTATGAGAAAACGAGAGCAGCAAACCGACCTACCGTGGTCAGTCAGATTGGGCGGCTTGCTCCACCACTTTTTTACCCTCTGAATTTCCCGTTTTGCCCCCCCTCTTTCAAGTTTCAACTCATTGGTGGTTTTTCCTTTACTATGAATCAATAATCAATAATAAATTAATAATCATCATAAATGAACAAACAAGTAGAAAGGAAAAGGAAAATGACAGGCAATTACATTACACAGAGTTTGTAGAAAAGGTAGTGGGCTACTGGCACCTGCAACCAGCCCAGCCAAGTATACCAAATTGAGAACACAAATGTTACCTATGATACAAATGGAATGGAAACATATTTTATATAAAATCTTTCTCTGATAATTATTTTATAAATATTTAATAACTTATAATATTTCTTAAAAAATTAAAAAATATATATATTAAGAATAATATTTAAATTTATCAACACGTCCTTGTATTTAGAATATGTTTAAATGAATTTAAAGAAATATCTTTATTTACTATTAAAACAAAATTAAATACATAACACATGTGTGTCAATGAATGAGTATTGATCTCTCTTCTAGAATGTGTTTGGGAAAGAGATCCGGATTGAAAGACTGAGATTAAAAGATTGAGACGGAAAAATTGGTACTAAAATATGTTTGGTTTAAAATTAATTAAATATAGAGACTGATAGATATAGATTAAATTAAGTTGATAGAGCAGAACAAAGATTAGTATTGAAAACTTTAATATTGATTTAAAATATTTAAATAAAAAAATATTATTAAAGTATCAATCTCAGTCCCTATTCTTTATTCCCTCCTAACGGGAAGTAATGAAAATACTAAAATTTTAATGATGAAATTTTAATTTCAATCTTTATGCAACAAACACAATATTAAATATTAATTTTTTCAGTTTCAATACCTGAAAAGAAACGCACCCGTATAGCTCCCCGAGGTGAGCTATAATTCGGATACAGTGAATTATTTCTATACAGATCTTATGTACTACCTAAACTCAAGACAGTCAGTTTTGATCAACAGATTAGTATATCCTAAATCCCTAATATCATGGCATCATATAATTAACCACTACTCAGCTAGCCACTCTTAATTAGCCGTTACATTAAATAACTCTTGTAAATAAGTTACCGATATTGAAAAAAGCTGTGTTGATTTTACATTTTATTTAATTTAAAAAAAAATAAAAATACACATAAATTGTTACGCGATAGATAAAACAATTTATAAATTTTTTAATGGCTTAAATGTACATCATACACATGAAATATTCTATTTATATTTTATTGTTCGACAAAAATACATATGTAAAATTCATATGTACTTTTATTCGCCGCATAATATTCAAATAAAAATTATGCTCACGCACCAGAAAAGAAGACGTATTTGCTCCATAGATAAGTTCCTCCTCTCCATAACAAGTTTTTCCTCAGATCTTACATGCCAGAACAAGTATTATATCTAAAATGTGGCTAAATAACTTAACAACTTAATAAAATTTTTATATTTAATAATTTATTAGTTTTTTTTTGTGAGAATAATTTATTAGTTATTACACAGATTCTCTCTATAGATAATCATATTTTTTTGATCCAGCTATAGATAATCTTATAAATTAATTGGTGTATTTATTTCAAATATTAACTTAAATTTAGAGGTGAATAACATAGAATTGATAAAAGTGGATAAACAAATACAGTTTAATTAATAATTTTAAATTTAATGTACAAAATTAAAATGTCTATTTAAATTTACAATTATTATTTTCTATTAAATTGATGTGATTACTATATTGATACTTTAAATTTTTTACCATCAAATTGTGATAAATGTTTATAGATATTTAACTTTAATAGTCTAAATAAAAAATTAATTAAAAAGGATATTATGTAATAAACCATGTGTCCATTAGATTTATATGAAATAATTTTCCTTATTTTATTTCATATAACAATAAATAGATACCTATTAGTTTGTTAACCCAATTTATGAGATAGATAAATATGAGTTGCAAACTTGCAATGACACATTTATTGATATCACTATCCCTTAGCATGCTAGAGTAGTGATTGCGTAGTTGTGCTTTTGTTTCGATGTTCCCGTCCTATATATAAATATTTTCACTATAAAAACTTTACATTATCAAGTAATAAAATTAGAAAGTAACAAATGATATAAACGCTTGTTATGATGGACAATATATAACCGAGGGTACAAAGATTATTTTTTGTAAACAATGCAAAATGAAAATAGGACATTTTTTCAAAAGAATATATAATTGGTTAGCTAGACAAATAGATGATAATTAATAGTAATGAAGATGAATATAATTTTTGGTGCAGATTTTGCGGCCAAAATAGGGGTCTCTACCTAAAATTGCAATGAGTTTAGTTAGGGAAGGTGAGTCAGATAAAGAAAATAATAAATTTGTGTATGATTGGCAATTTGCCGCCATTGCCAACCTGCAAGCAACAGGGATCACTTTGATGTGAAGTTAGCTAGGTTTCCTTGTTCCTCACCAACATTGTTCCCATCGTCAAGCCATCACGTTACTCCAAGTGAACACATTTTTTATTAAAATGAAAAGGAAAGAAAAAAAAGAGGCTATAATCAATGTTAACGAATCACAACTAACACTCTAACAGAACCATATACACCACCGTTTCTTCCAAAAATCTGTTGGTTCGGTTTGCCAGTTGCCACATTCATGTATGAAAATTCTTGTTTCATGCGTTACATTTTCTTTTTATTAAAGTATGGTTTAATAATAATAATAACAATAATAATAAACCTTAAAAAAATCATTATATCAGTTTTAGTGCGTGAAGTTAGTATATATGTAAAAGAAAACCGTTATATCAGTTTTTTAATACAAAAATCATTATGCTTTCGACTCATAAAACACCATCTTAGTTTTGATGCATTTTAAACTGTTTTAAACCATCGTTTAATATGGTAATATGTATACGCGTAATACTCATTCAAACTATTCGTACATCAAATTTAAGAGTAATAATACGTAATTATAATTTACGTGCAGCTCAAATAATATTTTTCTTTTTTAATAGAGATTTCGGATTCGAATCTTTCTCCTAATATATTTTTAATAAAAAAATAATTATAATTTAAAGTTATTATATTTAACTCAATATTTATAACATTTAATATTATAAATTTAAATTAATAACAATTAATAAATAAAAGAAAGTTAAAATAAAAATTATAAATATTTATAACTGTTTAATTATAACTACTATTTTTTTTTTATCTTTTAATTGGTCAGGCTATACAATTAATAAAAAAATTCTTTTTCAAACATTCATCATAACTTAATATGGCTTGATTTGAAATCAGTTAAAAAGTCTAATAGTCACCCAAAAAAAAAAGGATAAAAAGTCTAATAATTTTATTTTTTAAATGATATTTAACTTTTAAAGTATTTAACTATACAAAATAAATTATAATAAATTTAAATAATAAAAAAAAGTTTATATATTTATTTATATCTTAGTAGAATAAAACAGGTCTGACAAATTAATTAGCTTAAACCAAATTTATTAATAAATATAGTTTTTTAGGAAAAAACTAGACATAAACGGATAAACCTATTTTTCCAATAGACCAAAATGAAATCAAGCCAAGTCAAATAAATATAAAAAATAAATTCAAAATTAAGAATTAATTGTTGAATTATAACAGCAACTAGGGATACAGAATGAATGGACCTAAAAATAATATGGTTATTTTAAACAAGAATAACATGCGCAAAAGGCATTATTAGCAAAAGCAACCATAATGTATATTTTATAAAATATTTATAGTTATCATTCATTCACCAGCCAGGCAGCCAATAACTCTCAAAAATCTGTTCATGCAAGTATGGAACCCAAGGTAAACTTGCCTATATGGGCTATATTTATAATAATTTTCTGGTTAAATTACGTCAATGCCCTTTGGGATTATATGCAATTATACAACGTTCTTTTATTTACACAAAATATGAGTTTATAACACACACCATTTTCTATATTTGTTAAAAATAATATAAATATATAAATTACTTCTTTATGTGGTTAAGTTTTACAAACTCAATTTGAGGAGCATCTCCCCAACCCATCAACATTAGTATTTGAAAGGGCAAGGTAACAAGAACAATAAATAAAGTAAAATAATGAGGAGAACACGTCAAAAGAGAAAGAAGAAGGCAACAAGAAGCCAGTGGAGGTGGTGGGGAGTGGGGACAAGAAAAGTAAAGAAGAAAAAAAAAGGCAACACAAATTACAAAAACAAAATAATAAAGAATTCAAAAAGAGGTATGGGCAAATATGTAATTTCAATATATTGCAATATGCAATATGTTTGATACGCGTCTCTATGAGGTCCATATTCTATTTCCATTACCAACCTCACAACCCCATCTCCTTACAAATCCACCCATTCCCTTCTTTCTCTCTCTTCCCAATCTCTTCTTCATCCTTCAACCTCTCAACAACCCCCAATTCCTCCATTTCCCCCACTTTCCCGTTTTCTCTCCTCGCAATCCCCCCATCCCCAAACAATAAAAACAAAACACAAACCAAACCTTCCTTTCCTTTTCTTTTCTTTTTTTTCTTTCCCCTCTTTTTCTTCTTTCTTCAATCTCCGAAGGGCCATCACATAAGCCCGTAACACCAAACCGAAAGAAAAGAGAAAAGAAAAAAAAAATCATGGCTCAGAAAACAGAGAAAGAAGAAACTGAGTTCAAGGTTCCAGAAACCATTACCCCTTGCGTCAATAATTGTGGCTTAACAGGTAATCCAGCCACGAACAACATGTGCCAGAACTGCTTCAAAGCCACCACCGTCACCGCCACTGCCGCCGCGGCGTCCGCAACTACAACAGCAACAACAACAACGGCGATCTCGCAGCAGAATTCTAGATTCTCCGATGAGAAAGCCACCGCAACGCCCAGATCTGCCACGTCAACGCGCTCGCCGAAGAGATCTCACCCGTCGAACGAAGAGGAGAATCCGCGAGAGGCTAATTCCGGAACAGGCCGTGGCGAGACGACGTCGTCGGAGGCAAAGCGCGTGGTGAATCGGTGCTCAGGTTGCCGTAGGAGAGTCGGTCTCACCGGATTCCGTTGCCGGTGCGGCGAGCTCTTCTGCGCGGAGCACCGGTACTCCGATCGCCACGAGTGCAGCTACGATTACAAGGCAGCAGGAAGGGAAGCCATCGCGAGAGAGAATCCGGTGGTTAAAGCCGCGAAGATCGTTAAGGTCTGACGGAATTTACCGAATTGCCCCTCGTTCCCACGAAATCGACGGAAGAGATCGCTGAGGAGAAAATTGGAAAAAAAAAAAGAAGATAACAACAACACGAAACGCAGGCGTCGCTCGTCGTTTCGTGCGCGCGTGGCTAAATTAATTATTCGTGTTTCTCTTTCTCAGAGGAAAAAACAAAAAACTAAAGAACAAAAACTCAGCGCAAGTGGGTTTTATTGCTGAGTTGTTTGTTAAATCGAGAAGATGAAACCTTTCTCTGTGATCTTCTGTGTTAGATCAAAGCTTTGATCATTTTTATTTTTTTTATTAATATTATATTTTATGTTTTTTTTTTTCAATAGCTTGGATTGGAAATTTATAATTTATTGTGATTGTGATTATTATGAGCTCGATTTTTCTCTCTTTGGTTTTGTAATTTTTATTCTCGATTTTTTTTTCTTTTCTCTAAATTCTGAATTCGGGGAAAGAGTTTGAGAATTGAGGATCGGATTCTGGGAATGGGAGGTAAATTTGATGGGGGTGCGAGGGTATAGTTGTCATTTGGTGTTTGTACTTTGAAGTTGGAATTTTCGAGAGCGGTGATGATGATAAAAAGTTGGTTGGACCCATTTGATTTGACATGTGACGATTATATCGAGATATCGAGAGACGCGATTTTGTAAGAGAAGCGATGGGAGCAAGTCGAGTAATTGAGTTTTGAGTCGTCTCGCGAGATATCGCGCCCGCGATATTTTGTTGATAGTTGATGGTGACGTTAACCTTTTCTGGGTTCTGAGAACCTATAGGGCATGGACACGTGTAAGTTAGTGGAATATTTTGTTTTTTTAGCTATTAAAACAAAAATTAAAATATTGTATTTTCGGTTTGCGTATGATTATTGGGCTCTTCTTTTTTTATTTTTTACACTTGGAAGAATCTCGAGGAATATCAAGAAAAATGAAAAAAAAAATTTGAGAAGTCAATATCAAATTGGCAAATTGCAAGGCCTTGTTGGTGGGTACCGATTAAAGAGGGTAGAACAATATTAAATTTGATTTCAATTTACTGAAAATAATTTAAATATAACATATTTAATTTTACATAGAAATAAAATTACAAAATGCTTATTTTATTTTATTCTATTGATAGTGGGAAAAAGGGGAATAAGTTTTCAAGGCAACATGATTTAAGAATTACTAAAAAGGAAAAAAATAAGAAAAATGTTTATAGGGACCATTTATTAGGGTAAGGTATTTTATTTGGTCCTTCCAATGGCAGCAAAGGGCACCAACTAGAACGCAAAAAATAAAGGAGAAAAAGTCTCAATGAATGCATTGCATCAATGCCAAAATCCGAAGTATGGGAGAAAAGTCTATACTCTATAGGGGCGCACGTGAATTTTCTTCGCAGTGCTTCTTAGTTCTTACGATTTACGAAGCGTGCCATGCCTCTCCGTTAAACATGCGTGATGATGATGTATTATTTATTTCTAATTCTATTTACATTTGTTTTTCCTTTACGAGTCTTTCCACAATTTTTTTTTTTCATTGTAGAAAAAAGCTCCTAACCTATAAATGAGAAAACATATTGTTAGATATATTGTATCCAAAATAAATGTATCAAAGTAAGATTTCTTCTGATGTATCATTGTATCTATCCAGATTGAAACATGATACAACTTTGTGGCCCTTTGAGAATTATAAAGTGTAATTTCTAATTATATATGTTAAAATCCATAAATGATTAGGTAATGTTTTACGGATTTTATGATTTTCAAAAAATACATTCAAGACATGAGTACCAGTCAATGAAGTGCATCAAAAGTTATAAACTTTGGAATGACATTTATTAGAAGAGAAGCAAATCTGGAACCAAATTAAAAACACTTCACAGAATTTCGAAGTGTGATAGTTTAAAACATACCAACTATCTAAAATCAACAACAAATAAAATAAAAAGGGGAAGAAGAACAACAGAAATATAAAGAACAATAATAAGAAACGTAAAATGGAGTGGATGGAACCTACTCAAAAAACTGGACTAAGACAAAAACTCAGTAAGTTGCTCTGATGGATGTGAGTGATGTTTAGTGAGTTTCCGAGTGATAAATTTCCAACCCTGGTTCAGTACCATCTTCTAATATTTTATAGAGACTTCCGTCTAATCCTTATCTGCCACGTGGGATGCTTGAGGAATAAACCGTTCCCGCTCATACTGCTCGTATTAACTTCTGATAACCGCTTCCTAAAACTTCGCTTGAATCCTAACCGCTTATGCTTTTAAATGCTCTTCCTTCGATTCGAACAGTTTGAACAGATTCAAACTCGAATTCAATTCCTCTCTTGATTATCAAAACTCTGGACTTAGTCAAATTTTGCAAAACTCTTCACAAGTTTTCTTTCAAAATTCGAAATGCAATACTACACAAGTATTTAAATGTTTTTTTCAAGATCATCACAATCACATGCATTGCTCTCGATATCGAAAAGGACGTGCGTCACTTTCGATTTCAACAAAAAATATTTATTTTCGAATAACAAATTGCCCCCTTGGATCGATTTATTCTTTCGAAATTCTTTTTGAGAAAAATATAAATTCTGATCCAAAGAAAAAGAAAACAATTTTAATTAAATATTTAAATATTTAATTTCACTAATAATGGCATATTTATCGTGGAACGTGCCCACGTTCTCTACTCCTCTCCCTCTATCAAATCATAATTGTCAATTACTTAACTTCTTAGAGAAGCTATAAAAAACATACTCTCTCTTTCTTTTACTTTTTACGTCTCTAGAAACTCCCTTCACCTTCTCATCTTCTTTCTCTCTGCAGATTCTCTCTTTCTTCATCAACTCTTCAACTCCTGCAACCTTTATTTTCAGTGACTATAATCTTTCAACTCATCAAAACCTTCATTATCATCAACTTAAGGTACTTTCTTCTTCTCTGTGATTCTTAAAGGTTTCATTCTTCATTAAATTGATCAGCATTGAACTATACTGACTAACGAGCTTATTTTAGGTTTATCAATGGCGACAGAAACTCACGGCCAAACACAACAACACAAAGAACCCAAAACTTCTCTAAAAATTCATAGCCGAGACTATGATACCATAATTGAAGACCCGGAAGATTCCTTTAATCCGGAGAAAATCCTCTTCCCATTTGCAGTGGAAAAAAAATTGCACTATTTTATGAGTCCACTTATGACGAAAGAGGAAGCTGAAAAGACTAAAACATTTTTTCCATCCACAAAGAAACACGAATTGATCATAAAAGAAGATATGAATGTTGCTCGATTTCAAAGCAGTACTTGATTTCAGAATGACCCGAAAATAGGATCGAAGATGCTTAATTTCACACAATGGATCGAAAGGTTGGAACCAACAAGAGGAGCTCAATGGAAGAATCAAGG